>SZYD01000972.1:0-87653 GCA_009363875.1 Mikania micrantha | reverse complement strand
AAGCCAAGGCCCAAACCCACCATCGTATCAACCATGTCGAGCCACTCATCGTTGTCACGTTCAAGTCATCATATCTCTCCGCCACCAGCAATCCCCATGTGCATTTATTTTTAGGGTTTTTGTACAATTAGGGGATGTCTTGGGTGCGTGATGGTGCTAAAGCAGGAGATCGACAAGCGACTAAACAGGTGGGGACTTGTCTTTTTGCGTTTATTTCTCCCTTGCTGTTGAAGGATGTGAAGAATCAGGTCAATTTTTTACATTTTTGTTTGATTTTTTTCATCATCTTGAATTAAAGTAGCATGGTATTATCGTTTGAACTCTGAATCTATCTGCAACTTGTGTGATTTTACTATACCCGGTTATTTTCAGCGTAGGTTATTTACGAATTCTTTGTTATTGTCGTTTGTTTAGGAGTTGAATTCACCAGTTTGTAATTAGCGCTGAAGTTGTGACTATTGGCTCTAATTTGGGTTTCTTAACTGTGTTTGGTGTTTTGAAATTGGTCGGCAGTCATTTTTCAATTATTTGTCACTAAAGTATGAAATTTTTAAATCATGAGAACTAAGTGTGTTGGTTTGTTTATGTATCAGGTGTAGATATTATTGAAGTCTCTAAAACCGTAAAGCTGGTGAGGCTCAGGTCTGTATATTGCCATATTTTGTAGTTGATGCATCCATATTTCAATCAGAGTGTGTCATTAAAAGATGTTTGAGCAAACGATTTGCATCGTGAATTTGAAAAACTATGGTTAATGTTTCGTTTTCATCTCTCCTTCAATTCCTATTCAAAAATCTAGGAAAATGCATGGTTTCTTTCTATAGAATTTGCTTTATTTTTGTTGGATAATGGTTCATGCTTATAAAGTATAGCTTGAATTTTTACTTAGGGCAATAATTATTGTCTTTTCTGAAATTTAATCAAAATTTCCTTGAAAAGTTTGAAACTTTTCCTACCCAGTTTGAAATTAAATCATAACAAGAATGCTTTTGATGATGGTTTTGTTATGTTAAATGATCTACTATATGTTTTTTTGTCACCAATTAAACCTGGTTGTAAAAATGGCAAAATGCATCCTAAAAGACCTTGAGGCACTTTCTTGATCGCCTAATGCACCCCGAGTATTAGAAACACCTTTTTAAATCAAGTTTGTTGTAAATGGATAACTATAATAATAGTCCTAATAACAATAATCTAGATTTGCTGTAAAGAGCAAGAACATAAAATGAACTGGATAGCCTTTCTTCTATTTGATAAGTTCATGGTGTTTGTTAGTATATTTGAGACTAATCATAGTTGTTGATGTAGGTTAGGGAAATATGTGACAAGGCAAAAGAGATATTAATAGACAAAAGCAATGTTTAGGTATTTTTTTTATATTCGCATTTTTTGTGATTCAAATTGCAGGTGTCTTGATATTGTATGGACTTTTGTATGTGTGCAACCAGTCGAATGCCCTGTGATTATTTGTGATGACATCATGTATGCTGATTTTTTTTAAACATGTGTGACTGAACCAGGTACCCTTCTTAAGAATATGAGATGTGAAAATTTTGAGCTTTTAAATCTCATATATGTTCTACAAATTCAATTTCCCTCTCAAATATCATTGTGACGGTGGCTGAGTAATTGTGACATGCGTGTTTGGCTCTCTGATAGTGCCTTAGTTTTGTTAACCTACTTTCTTTTTAGAAAGTATATGTTTGGCTCTCCGATAGTTGCTTATTTTTTTTATGTTGGTTTTAACATGAAGTGTATGAACAATTTGTATGTGTGCAAATGACTCTAGGAAAGAGAACGAGCATTACATGTTTGATGCTTCTACATCTTTACATTCATAAAAACAAATATCTTTTGTTTATAAATTCCTGTCTATGTGGTTGCTAGAGCATTGCAGGTAATTAAAAAAGCAGAGTTTGTTTATCTAACTGATTTGGATGGGATAGGCTTCTAAAAACTTCCTAAAACAGATTTTTACTACTAAATAAAGTTCCTAACTGAAATGTAAGCTTTTATACAGTTTTGTTTGTGTTTTGTGTGTATGCATTCTGTTTTGTAAGTGTGTATACATTTTGGTTTTTCTGCTGCCACACAGTTGTTTTAGTTGCTCCCATCACACAAAATTGTGTAAGCTTGAGGCTTACTCCCGTGCATTTCTTTAATTTGCTTATAACATGATGGTATTGGCATCTCAGTAAAATTAAGGTTTTTATATATATTTTTTCTTTTGTTAAGTGTATTTCTTTAATTTGCTTATTACATGATGGTATTGGCATCTCAATAAAAATTAAGGTTTTTGTATTTTTTTTTCTTTTGTTAAGTGTATTTCTTTATTAGTATTGGTGTTCAATTTTTATTTGTTTTTTTATTTCTTTTCTGCAGATTAGCAACAGTGTTTGGTGATCAGAGAATAGTGACAAAATTGGCCATTTATGAAAGGAAATAGTAATGGTTTTAGTGTTCTTTAATCTTTGTTAGTTATAGGTTTATTTTAGGTTTAACATACTTGAAATTATGATAACATCTTGTAGGTATTAAAAAAGAAGCCGGGGGCTTTAGAAGCTGTAATAAGCATCATTTTTCATCTCAGCTAAAAGATTTGGTAATTGGCTTTACTTATCACCGTGATTTATAGGTAGATAAAGCTTCAATTTCGGTGACTACATACACAACTTTATCTACATCTGAAAGTAATTTGTTATCTACTTTTTGGTAACCTTTGTAAAAATTATAAACTTTGTGATAAAATAGGATTGAAATATGAAATTGGTAGCAGTTGTTGAATCTTTATCTATCAAATACATGATACTTTGTGTGTGTATGATTTAAGATTTATCTTGCAAGTAATAAGAAACTGATCTAACTTCTTTCAGCAGTCTTGTGGCAAGGAAATGTAGCATTTACTTAAAGCGTTGCCGTGGGTTCTTTGTCTTTCCCTACTTAACATACATGATATAATACTTAATTGTGTTTAGTTTTTGGATTGAATATAAAAATAACATGATTGAATAAAATTCCAAAATAGGCTTTTGGGTCCAAATTCTTTGTTCATTTTATGTGTTATTGGTGTTGATTTGATTATGTTGGTTTTTATGTAAATTGCAGGTGCACTACAAGATCAATTCATGACAAGTTCTTTTGAGTAGAGGGTCTTTGTAGGTCTTCAACTCTAACTCCTCTTTTCTATTCTTTTGAGTCAAAGAGTCTAAGTCTTCAAATTAGTGAAATGCACTACAAATAATTTCTATTCTTTTCTATCTGTCATTAACTAATGGCTTAAAATTTTTATCTGATTCAAATAAACACAAACACATTCCTCATCAATGACCTTCACGTATATCTAAATACATTTGCTAGATATAATGTAATTTTTGAGGTTTTTAAGTAACATATGTACTGGTCAGAGTCTTGATTCTAAAGAACTAGATCTACCAATGTTGCACTGGTTGTAATGTTTTTGATTGTTTTGCCTACAACAATGTTATTAATGAGCAATTTGGCCTGTTAATTGATTCAATGGAAGCTTGGTAGTTGTTCCTTTCTACAATTTTGAAAAACCATGATCAAAAACAGAGACCCTAAGGTTTGTATAATGAGGTTCTTATAATGAATGCCCATATTTTTTGTTTGGGGATAGGTAACTGAATTTACTTCTAATTTTAGGTGTATGAAAAGGGTTTAATGATTGCAGTATATTCCATTTACCTCTATGGTAAACATATTGATCTATTATATCTTTTCTCTAATCTATGGATGATGAGGTAGTAAATTACTTTTTTGTTGGTGTAGATATTGGAGTCTGATTCAAATAGTTTGGCATATCAAGCACCTAATCCTTGGACCATGTAAGTTTTCATTCTTTGAACTTATATATTTGCCTGAGTACAATTTTTTGCTTATTATCAGGTGGAGACATGTTCAAGTCCAATTGGAGAAGTTGTTTACATGCAAAGGAAAAATCTCCAAACGTGCTTAAGGAGCACAAGTAGTTGTAGAGATGCATATTTTGTTGCTTGCATTGTGCAAAACTGAAAATGAATCACCAATTTTGTAGAAAATTACGAATCAAATTTGAAAAAAAAACTTGTTAATATTTCAACTTGTTTGAAGCAACTTTGTTGTGGTTATGATGCAGAGAAGATGGTAAGTGTATGGGAAACAGTTTCAATCGAAACAAGCGGAAAAGCAAAAAAGCGTCTAGGTGAAATGGGTTTTGAAACAATGTTATGGGTTGATTTTACTTATAATATCATGTTTATATACACTCTTTCAACTTAAGATAATTATCTTCAATAATAAATATGAGCAGGTTTACATTTCGTAACGAAATTATATTTTAAGGGTGAGTCATGCCAATTTTTTTTTAAAAATCTTAGATCATAATTTCACGTGTTAAAATCACTTTTTAAAAATAGGGTGTTTTAGCTTGTGATTTGAAAATAGGTTGCCACCGTCGCATCGCGCGAGTTTTCATTTTTACAAGATCATTGTGTTTATAATTATTATTTTTTAATTTGTGTATATTATTTTAGTGGAGTTTTGTAAAACTTATGGCATAAATAATCCACAAAGAACTACATGCATAAATGAAAACTATCAAGAACACTATCTTTGTCACAAAAACAATGATAAATCAGCAAAAGGCGAACATCACGTTGTATATTGTCGTTGCTGCCGCCGCATCGTGCGGGTTTCCGACTAGTACTACTTATAATGCATATAAGAGAGAGAGTGTGAAATGCCTTAAAATTAAGAAATGTACAAAACATGAGCTTCATGTACAACTCACTTTAGCTTTCTATCTATCACCTGGCATGAAGCTTCATATACAACTCACTTTAGCTTTCTAATATCACCTGCCAAAAACCACCTAAAAAGCCCCATTTGAAAACCCAGACCGATTTCAAAATTCAAAATTCAAAATTCAAACATCATATGCTTCACCTCTCTATTTCTCTTTTGCGAAGCCAAGGCATCCGATGATGCGTCTCTACCGCTACACCATAGTACATCGAAGTTGCAAGCAGACCTACGATGGTGCGAATGTCCATCGACGTTCCTTTTGGTGATGTATTGATTGCATACGGGCTACATTACAAGATCCTTGAGCTTCTTGTGCCCCCTGTGTTCTTATTGCAAAGACCCAGGTTAGGGTTTCCATTTTTTTTTGTTCAGGTTTTGTGTCGAGTACCAAACTGTTTTCAAATGGTAGGACAATCAAGCTTAACATTATCATTCTCATCAAATTTCTTTAGCATCAAACTGGGGTTCGACCCCCTCCCTCGAAGACGACACCTTGGGTTAGCCTTCCCTTGAAGATGGCTAGGGTTCCGACAAGCCACTATTTCAAGTATTGAATTCTTCCTTTTTGTTGATTCAAGTTCATTTGTGAACAATTTCTGGGCCTTTTTTTGTGGTTGATTAGAGGTAAAAAATGATGGATAAAGAACTAAGTTCTATAATGTTACGAAATTTAAGCAACTTAGTGTATGTGTGTATGTATGTATGTATGTTCAGTATGTATATTCGCGGTCTGTTTTCTAACTCATTGGGTGTGTGTATGTTTTTGAGTTAGCTTTATTTAGTTTTCACAAATAATGTATTTTGTTTGTGCCATTTTCTAACATATTTACAAGACGTTCTTACTGGAATTCCCAACCATCTGGGTTTTTTTAAATATTCTAAATGTTCTATTAATGTATCAATCTTAACCAGTTAATTTTGGATGTATCAATTTTTATTCTTATATGTTGACTATGATATGATTAAGAAACTGAAAAATAGTGTGCCATTAATGAGGTATTTAGACTTGTTTTCATATCAATGGGATTATACTGTGTATATTTGTTTGTTCAGAGTTGTGTCAATTTGTGGAGTTTGCCACTTTTTTGGAACCAGTCATTTGGATCTAATGAATTATTTCAGAAAAGGTAGCATATAATATTTTCCACTAGGTCTCCAGCACTTCAATCCCTCTTACGATGATGAGGCCCAAGCCATCAGCCACAAAGCCATCCCCATGCAACCATTTTAAGCCAACATTACACCGCCCTTTAGTACTATACCTAATTACCTATCACCATAGAAAATGAGGAGATTATGGGGAAGACCATGAAGGTTCTTTCTAGACACCGAATCAATTGTGTTCTTCATAGGCGTAGTTGCACTACGAAATGCATGTTTGGTATTGGTTGGGAACTTCTCTTTTTGAGATGATTTGGGAATCCATCTACAAAGAATATCTTGGTCAATGTGAGCCTTTTGATGCTATTTTGACTAGTTTTTTTTATTTTTTCTGGATGCTCGTTAATTACGTTATATTCTTGATTTTGTAACGAATTTTGGTTTTTAAAATGTGTTTACAATCTTGTAGATATAATTTTTAAAGTATTAAAAATTATTTACAATCTTGTAGATGTAACGAATTTTGGTTTTTATCAACAAAATGTTATAGTATTTTTTTAAAATATTAAAATGTATTTACAATCTTGTAGATATATTTTTTTTAAAAGTATTAAGATGTATTTACAATGATGAATTTTGGTTTTTATCAACAAAATGATATAGTCTTTTTTTTAAAGTATTAAAATGTATTTACAATCTTGTAGTTATAATTTTTTTTAAAGTATTAAAATGTATTTACAATCTTGTAAATATAACGAATTTTGGCGCATCCGGAAAAAATAAAAAAAATTAGTCAAGAATATAACGTAATTAATGACCTCGGGATAGGCTTAGCTCGTTTACACTCTTAAATGTAACACCTATTTATTCTACAACAATGTAAACCCAAATTCATTACAACTTGTTACAAATAATTTGTTATTTTTATACTTGTTACATTGGTGTAAATACGAACATCCGAAAAAAAAAATAAAAAAACCTAGTCAAGACTATAATGAAATTAAAGAGAAAAACAAGACGAGTAAAATGGTGCAATTTTTATAAAAAAATATTATAATATAAGTTATGGATGTATAAAAAAAGAGGGGGTAAGTTAGTACATCCATTATATTGGCTTTCATCCACTGACTTCTTACCAATGTTTTGAAAACCGGGGTCGGACCGGCAACCGGTAGGTGAGCCGGTCCGGTTAGGATTCTAGGCCGTTTTGGGAGAACTGGCGAACCAATGGTCGGACCGATGGTTGAACCGGTTCTTTTTATTTTTTTATTATATATATATATAAACATTTATAAAATGTTTATAAAATCATCCGGTTTATAAATCAGGTTCGACCGGTCTGAATGGTTGGACCACTAACCGGTAAGGAGACCGGTTTGATGTCCGGTTGTGAAAACATTGCTTCTTACACCCCATTCTTATTTTATCACTCCTTAAATTCGTCACCGGAGATAACCCTATTTGTAAAAAAAAACCATTTTTTTAAAATGGACCCCATTTTATAAAAAAAATTCTAAACATCTTTTGTTCATCCGAACTGAGGGTTGATTAGTTCATCCGATCCAATATTGTTCATCCAAACTAAATGTTCTTTTCAAATCCGAACAGTTTGATTAAGATGAGCAAAAATTGCTCCAAATTGAAATTTTCAAATCCTAACTGATTTGAGATCCAAATATTTTGTAAGTGTAACATACGATTTTCTCATACATTTATAATATTTGTTGATGTGCATTATAAATGTATTAAATGGTTGCTTATTTGCATGTTAGGATTTCAAATCTGTTCGGAGCAATTTTTGCTCTTCCAAATCTAAACAGTTCGGATTTCAAATAATTTGTTATTTTTATACTTGTTATATTGGTGTAAATACGAACATCCGAAAAAAAAATAAAAAAACCTAGTCAAGACTATAACGGAATTAAAGAGAAAAACAAGACGAGTAAAATGATGCAATTTTTATAAAAAAATATTATAGTATAAAAAAGTTATAGATGTATAAAAAAAGAGGGGGTAAGTTAGTACATAAACCAAATTACTAATATGCCCTCATCAGAATTAATAATATAAATCAATGTGTTTAATTTTGATTGGGTAATTAGAGTTAATAGGTTATTGCCATAAGGGGTGTTATAATTAGATCACAATTATATATATATATATACTAGCCTAGAAACCCTTTATTACACGGGTTGGGTAGTAGGAATCATTAAATTTTTAAATATGTAATTATGTATACAATCATTAATGAATTAATCTTTTACAACAAAAAATCATACAAATAAAAAATCATCTAATACAAGAATTAGAGTTTGCGATTAATTTATTGAAAGCGTAAAATAAGGCGTGTTTATTTAGGTATACAAAAATTCGTGTAAAAATTAATTAGCTTTGAGTCAAGTAATAGGCGATAAAATGAATATTTTGATATGCTAAAAAGTTGACAAGTGTCCTAAATATACTTCTTTATTAGTTTTGGAAGATTTGGGCCCTTAAAAGTTGGATGATACAGTCGTAGCCTGATATTTATTGTTATGGGCCGCCACTCGGTTACAACTTGCACACTTTTTTAATGGTATTTGCCTAAAGTTTTGTATTAATATGAATTGGTTTACGAAATATAATATTGTAACCATATAAAATCTATACATGAGCAACACACTTTATTATAAAAATTGGTTTCAAATAATTCTACATCTATATATACATTTATAATCCTCTCATCAGCACAAACAATACAAAGTCAATAACACCAAAATCTCTTTCATTTTGTTGTCAAGATGACCACAATTGTGTCGACTGAATTCATCAAACCTTCTTCTGCTACCCCTCCTCACCTCAAAACCTACAATCTTTCAGTTTATGATCAACTCATCCCAAGCACATTCAATCCGTTGGTTATATTCTACCCAAATTCAGGCATTTATCATAATCCCCATGATCAAATACATGACCTCAAGAAATCATTATCTCACATATTAACAAAATATTACCCTTTTGCTGGTAGACATGCCAAATTTGCACCAACCTGTGTTGATTGCAATGATCTTGGAGCAGAATTTATTGAAGCCTCCATTGACGGTACGCTCTTGGACTTCCTCCAAAACTCGCAGCATGAAGATCTTGATCGATTATTCCCACATGGTCAAACATGGAACAGCTCGAAATGTAGTAGTGGTCATGTTCTTCAAAGCGACACTGTAATCGTGCTGGCTGTGCAAGTTAATCGTTTCACATGTGAAGGATTAGCTTTGGCGGTGTCGTTATCCCACAAGATAGCTGATGCGTATAGTTTGGTCCGGTTCTTACATGATTGGGCAAAAATGTCACACGGTTTCTCGAAAAACAAGACGGGTGAAGTTCCTACTGAGCCATGCTTTCTTTCCTTCGAAAGCACGAATATAAACTTCTCAGGGTTTTCACTTGAGTTGTCGAATGATTGTGTTACTAGGAGTTTCGTCTTCCCTAATGCAAAGATACATCAGCTTAAACTCAAAGTCAGTGCCATGAGTGTGGGTTCTGGACAACACATCACAAATCCGACTCGTGTAGAAGCTGTGACCTGGTTACTTTATAAATGCGCAGTCGAAGCAACTACGAAATCTAAGCTGGATTCTTTTAGTCCCACATACATGAGCCTTCCGATTAACTTAAGAGACAAAATGATCAAGCAATTGCCTGAAAATTGCATAGGAAATTTTGTCACTGGGTTGGAGGTTCATACAAGGAACGAAATGGAAATGAAGCCAGAGATGTTAATCGGTGAAATCAGAAACCAAAAGATGAAAATTCATTGTATAAAAGATATTGAAACTGTCTTTGCTTCGCTTTTGATCACATCTTCAAGCAATCATTTAGAAAATCGTCAAAGAAAACTTGATAATGCTTATGTTTATACAAGCTTATGTGGGAGCTCGATGTATCAGATTGAATTCGGATGGGGAACGCCGATTAGAGTAACCGCGCCTAGAGGTCCAAAGAAGAATAGCTTTGTTCTTCTCGATGCCCCTAACAAAGAGGGTATTGAAGTACTTGTGTGTTTGAGAAAACAAGATATGGACATTATTCAAAGTGATCCTGAGCTTTTGTGTTTTGCTAATGTCTCATTAGGCGCGGCTCGAAGCTTTTGGATGCCTAAAGCAAAGCTCTAAATTTTTTTATTTGTATGTTTTTGTATGTGCTTCAATAATTAATGGTTGTATTATATCACATTGATGTTTTTGTTGGGTTCTTAACATGTACTTTTGAGAATCATTTTTCAATGAGTGTTTTTTGACTTGTAGATATGAGAAAACTTTTGGATCATAAAAACTAAGTATTTAAGTGTCGGTAACACAAAATGAAACACAACTATAGGGAGTTTAGAACCATAAATTTTGAAACGACGCAGTATACCAATAATGTAGATGGATGAAAGGATACAAGTGTTTCCTCTCCGAAGATATCCACATCAATCTCGCTGGGGTGGAGCGGAGAATCACACCTAGGATTCGATTGGAAAATCTAAAAGGCAACAATATAACACTGTTTAGAGATAAGGTCATTGTCTCAACACCATCTGACTCAACTTGGTTTGGACACAGACACAATTTGGGAGGATATCTCAACCTCAATACTCATGTGGCAGATGCAACTTTCAGGATTTAAACGAGGATGATAGGTCGACATAAGGAGTCTTAGTGATGGAATGAAGATTGCAAAATAAAATAAGAGATTCAATACAGTTTTAGAGAGATTTTGAAGCGCAAGAAGAGGATGAGCGACTACGATAGAGAAATATAGAAGCACCAAGATGAGGCAAAGAAGATAGTGAAAAAGGCAAAGAACTCAACTTATATACAAATATATGAACATATATGGAAACTAAGGAATGTGAGCATGGTATGTGTGTTAAGCTGTTAGCTATGAATGATGACAACAAATTGAGATGACTAACCTATTTTCTCTACCTTTTTCATGATAGGAGGGCTTAGTAAGAAGATATTGATGGCCAAAGATGGCAACGAAATAACTACTACAATTGTATTAAACAAAAGATGTGATGATAAAGATTTGGAAAATGGAACGTGCTAAGGTCGTGTACATAGAAAATATACCAATCGAGGTGTGAAAATGTTAGGGTCAGAAAGGATTCTAATGGCTAACAACATTGTTTAGACTTATTTTCAAATATAGTAAAATGCGAGTTCAATGTAAGACTAGTGTCACAGTCCCTTTATACAATAATGAAGACAGTGTTTCTCTTTGCATTTGACCTTCATTCATCTTGAGAAAGCATACGATAATGTTCCATGTAGACGGACTTTAGGATAGTTGGAGGGTAGAAGAGGTCCTTAGGAAGTATATACACAAAATTAAGGACATTTATAATAGGAATGAAATTAGGATACATGTACAAATGGGGTACATCATTTTTTATAGATGGATGTAAGCCTTCTTTCAAGGGATTGATGTGGGAACTTGATCAATGAAAGGACCTCTTGGAGATGTAGGATAAAGGCTCTAGAATTTTTAGAGTTTTAGATGTAGGATAAGGTCTTTTAGAGTTTCTAGACTCTAGAATTTTTTAAGGATACATGCTACACATTTTATTAGCTTTACCTATTAGCTTTGTATTTAACACCGTAGTTTACTTGATATGTGTTCTATTTGTTATGCGTGTGACATTGATTGTTAACTGTATTGTTTGTTCACATAGGTATAGACTACTTATGTTGTCTGCTATGCGTTTGCTCCAACCTTTGCGAAAAAAAAAAAAAGAAAAAAAAAAATCGCAACATTCATGTGTTAGGAGACCTTTTTAGTATCACTTTTCATATCCTAGAGGATTAAGGATAAGGTTTGTATTCATCTCAACTAGACCACAATGAATTAAAGGTAATTAAAAAGCAAAAGAAACCTTAAACGACAAAGAGAAGGAAGAATCAGGGGCGGCCCGGGGGAGGGGCAAACCCGACCTCCGTCCCGGGCCCAATTTTTCGAGGGGCACATTTTTATATATGTATTTATATATATATTAGGTTATAAACCCGAGTATTACACGGGTTTGAGTAACAAATAACTCAGTTAAATATATTTATGGGCCCATTTCATTTCTCAAAAGCCCTTTATCCTAACCGGCTTCATGGACGCTCACGTTCAAGAAGACATTGAAATTCAAAATCCCAAGAAATTGGGCCCATGGACTTACAGTTTACTGATTATTGAATGACTGATTTAAGTAAAATACGGAAGTTAATCCCGAACATATTAACTTATGACATTTCGTTTAGGTTTCGGGGCGTTGCCCCGAACCCCACAAGGGGGCGCTGCCCCCTTGACCCCCGCCCTTGGACCCCGCCAGGGGCGCTGCCCCTAGGACCCCGCAAGGAGGCGCGGCCCCCTTGACCCCCGCTTGGTCAGGAGCTTTGAATGCGTTAGGGGCCTTTTTTCCCCGACTCGTCCTGGGCACCCAATTTCTCAGGGCCGCCCCTGGGAAGAATGTTTAGAAAAAGAAAAGATAAAGAATAAACTCCTTGTACAGGGGTGTTCAACGGTTCAGGTTACGGTTTAAACGGTTTTGAAATTTTTTTCATCCTAACCATAAACCGAACCGTATTTGAGACAAGCAAAACTGAACCGAATCCAAATCGGTTCGGATTCGGTTAGTGACCGAACAACCCGAATTAATCCGTTTAAACCATATTCAGTCAAGGGGAAAACACCCTAGTTAGATAAACCCTAACATGTAAAAATCGTTCAACTTTTTAAAGAAACCCTAATCAATAAGCCATACTAGAATTTAAGTACCTGCTCGTGCAGATTGAGTTCATAGCGGAAGAGACGAATGGAGCAGTGATGAAGTGGAGCTAGGATCGAGCAGATTGACCGTGCAGATTGCGCGAACGTGCCTATGGGGTGAGCGTCTGGTGAGCTGCGCCGCTGCAGTGGGGGTGAGCGGTGGCCGGTGGGGGTGGGGGTGGAGCGTATTGAGTGTAGGCTGGATATAGAGAAATCTTGTAAATTTGGTTTAAAAGAACGATGTTGCCGGTTACAAGGGCTTATTCTACGTAAAAGAAATAAAAATAATAATATATTTAAATATTAATTCGGTTTAAACAGTTTAAACCGAATAAACCAAATTTTAAAAAATACTGAAACCATAAACCGATTCGAAAACCGAATTTGTACTACGGACACGGTTTGGAACCGAAGCAAAAGCCGAATTTGCAATTTGATTCAGTTTTTTGGGTTACGGATACAGTTTAGATAACGGTTTTAAACGGTTTTCGGTTATTTTGAACACCCAATTGTATCCTACAAATGAGAAATCAAAAGGCTTTAATGACTTTAAACTTTCAAGTTGATATTAAAGCCCACAAGACAAGCTAATACACAGACCATAAAAGAGAAACAACCAATTTCTCCGTAGAACAACAATTTTTGAGAGAAGAATCTTACTAAATACATATATATGAAGACAAGACAATAAAACAACTTCATATTAATAAAGGCAAGCCGATTTTCCAAGTATATTTATAATCAAAACAATTAATTTTAGATTCACCGCTCACACAGTAATCTCAGAAAAAAGACAAAAAAAAAACACTTTATAACTTGTTGTAATCATCACAAAAGAACTCAATCATTAAAGATTATTCCAATTAACACAATTTAAATGAAACATAAAGCCACATAACTTTAAATCCAAACTTTTACTTCACATATAACACCGTCGATGGTTGTGGTTCCTTTAGGATTCGAGGTTTTGCTTACCTTCGAATCGACCAGGGATGACTCGAGCTCAAGCACATCATTTACCGATATTCAATGGTTCGCACCACAGGTTACCGATGCTCGATGGTTCTCACCATAGGGGGCGGTGACAGAGGTGGCGACGGGGGGCGACCGACTGGGGTGAAGGGGGCGATTGGGCCGAAGGGGACGGGTGGGGGTGGCTAGGGTTTTGAACAGAATAAGAGAGTATTTTCTATTATTTTCATTCAGACGTATAACCAAACAGTCTTAACCGGTTTAGTACTTAATAGTTAAGACCCTCTTAACCATTCAGCATTTAATGGTTCAGACCCAACCAAACGGCCCTTAACACAGTTTTTCAGTTTAAAACAATATCCAGAAAAAAAAAATGAAACTAAAGGAAAAAAAAAAACTGAAAATTTAATCTCTACAGTTATTTTTTTATTATTAATTATTAATTTTTTAAATAAAATGTTTAAACCTTGTAAATCAAAATATCTAAAAGATTTACAAAAGAGATTTTAAACATCAGATTTTTTTAGTGGCGATTTTAAAAAAAAATAGTATCTGAAAAAGATATATTTTCATTTTCTAAAACCACAAATCAATTCCATAAATTATTTTTTCAATTCCTTTTGAACAAATGGGTATGGGAACTTTTATTTATTTATTTTTTACTTGTTACAAATCTCTATATCAATTTAAGAGTTAATTTTCAATTCATGACGATTTTAAACACAATATTAAAACCGATTCAGAAATCAGATCTGATTATTAAACGAAAATGGATCAGATCTAGACATACATATAACAAAGCCCACTGTTCATATGATGATAGTGGAATGTATGATGATGATGTTCATGATGTTATGTGTTAAGGTTATGGACTATGTGTAAGAAATGATGTTTATGTTAAGTATGTTTACTATTGTTTTATGAAAGCTAGAACTCACCAGCGTAAGCTGACTTGATTTAGCATCTATGTCAGGTTAAGGCTAAGGCAAGAGGATGCGTGGAGCTCGAGGCATCAAGATATAAAATCCGTTGGTGTTGGCAATCATAAATGTTTTGATACAAATTATTTAAGTATATTTTGTATTTGACAATGTTCTAATTTACGCTGCATGTTTATGAAAGTTTTTAGTTTAAGAGCTATGAGTTATGATGAAACCAACCTCTATAGGGTCACCCGGTTTTGGAGACTCACATTGGAAAAATCCGGGAGGTGATCCAAATAACTAGTGTGCGTATTGCAAGATTAGGGTTTCCTAGTTTGTTACATCAAGTAAATGATCTAGGATCCATTAGGTTATCTATATTTTCTTGTCTAAGATGTTAGTTTCATTGTGTCAACCAAAGTCAATAGTTTCTAAGAATCGCAAACAGTAATCCAACCTAAGTAGAGCTTTTCTCATTTGTTGAGGTTTTTACTACGAGTTGTGTGTCATTTCTTTTAAATAAATTTGTTAATCTATTTCTAAGAGTTAATATTAGTTAAATTGTTTTTACAAATCAATTAGGATAAATATTTTAATTAATTTAGTAATTCTCATTTATTACTCAACCCCCCCCCCTAATTACTCACTTTCTAGTTTTGTTTTGTTAGGTCAGTGTTTCGTGGGTTCAATATACGAACTTCCATTGACAATTATGCAATCGATAGGTACACCTGACTACCGTAGTGGTCTAGTTTAGGATTTTTTTTTATTATAAATCGTTGTGTTTAAGTTAAGTCTAGGTTAGTGTTTCATGGACCACTCTAAGGAAGGCAACAAAGAAGAGAGTGTGTTATGGTTGCAAAATTGTTTCCTCAGCAAGACACGGAATATCAAATCTATGCTCGAACCTACTCTTACATGATACAAAACCTACTCATTTTATCATTTATAACCCAAACACTTGAAGACTTAGTCATAACAATAAACGTAAATAAAGCATATTATTTGCTATTCAAAAATTCATAACTTATGTTTAATTCTAACCTAGAAAACCACATGTATATCACATTGCCAACATCAAACATAAACCATAAAAAGATTATTGATATAAGACATATAACATGAGAAGTAAAATCAAGAACACATGTACTAATAGAATCACAAAACCCAAAATATCTAAAACACTAACCAAAATTAGTCATAAATGAAGCAATTCACATACTGGAGTTGAAAACCACACAAACAACTTCAAACAACTCGTCATTTCTAGCTCTCGAACTGAAACATATAGCAACACATAAAATACATTTGTAATACAGGAAGAAGATATAGATTGTATAGAACACTAACCAATATCAGGCAACCAACAAAGTCGTTACCCGTGCAAACGGGGCTGGGAACTAGAGAATAACCAGAGTGATGGGATCTTTGTTGAATCGGAAGCCCTAGTCGCTAGAAGTTATCCATGCCACTTGTGTTTTGATAGAATTTTTAAGTACTAAAGTTGGTGCCCGACACACATAGAACAAATGTATAGTATAAACATACAAAAGAATACAAAAAGAACGTGTAGTCAGTAACTCCTACAATTTAGCTAAATCAAAACATAACAAAACATTAAAACCGACAAACAAATCAGCCTTTGAAAACCAAACCCTAGATAACATTCGGTCAAATATGAAAACGAACTAAAGCACCCAATTAAGAAATCGAAGCTCAAAAAAGTCATGTCACAAAGAAGAAAATTGCCTCTTTAGACAAATTCAAATCCAAGAACCGAATGTGATAATGAAGCAGTAAAACTCAAGGTTTTGTTACTTTGTCCTTAAATATTCCCCTTAAAGCTCGCAGGTTGTTTGCTGAATAAAACAACCATTAAGGAAAACAAAAAGCTAAATCGGTAAAATAATTTTATAATAACATTGTTATATTTATTTGTATATACAACAAACCTAACAGTACAACAACAACAACAAGCGTACCCAGTATAAATTCCACTTAAAGTGGGGTCTGGGAGGGGAAAGATAAAAACACACCTTACCCCTATCTACAAGTAGAATAGAGAGGCTGCTTCGTTAGAGTCCCCTGGCTCTCACACACCTTACCCCTATCTACAACAAACCTAACAGTAACATTTATAAAGGTACATAATAATGAAGACACATAAGTGCATTCCTCAAACCAATTTTTAAGAAAATGTCGATAGTTGTTTCCATAATGCATAAATTAGTAAGACACATGTAACTATGAGCGAAATATTATATAACAATAAACCATTCTCTCCTAAATCCTACTAACAGAGTAACAGTTGTAAATAATCAGGTAAAAAGAGAGTATCGGGTACTAAAACATAAACATAACACACTTCCTTTTCTAACTAGGAAAAATGGACAAACTCCTTTTTAACCACGAAAAATCGACTAAAATACAATACGTTCTATCTAAAACGAAAAAAATTTCGATGGTTTATAAATGCTACAACTGCCTAAAGCTTTGGTATATGTTGCTGCAAATTCTAGTCAGTGAATGAGGACAGTTGATGAAGTCAGTTCATATCTGTGTAATTACAATCACTTCCCATAACCTGAATACAGTCCAATTCTGATATTCAAAAAATCATGTAGGTGTTCAAATACAATTACAACAGCTCACATACGAACATATGTCGCAGAAAAAGCTATACAATCAACGTTGGATGTTGTATTATATCAAAGCGTCTTAGAAAAATTATGTTAATAAATAAGTAAATGAAATAGTGTTATGCATTTAAGTTATCTTAATTGTTATTTTAAAGGTTTAAATCATAAGTTTAATCTTACTTCTCTAATAAATCAAGGTTTTTCTAGGGACACATGACGCATCTCTAGAGCACCTTGCACTTCTTTTCCCGCCTAAAACATCTTATCTTACTTCTTACTTAACTGACAAATAAATGTTTCTAAGGACACTTGACACATTCCTATAGCATCTTGATGTTTTTTTTCGTCTCCCTCTCCTATAAATATATTATATATTAAATATTACATATACTTTGAACATATTTTAAAATTAAAAATAAGACCTTTTCAAAATAATAAAAATATTTTAATATTAAAAACACACACTTTTTTAATAGAAAAAATTATTATGAAATATATAATTTTTATAATTAGTTTTGAAAAATGAAATATTTAAAAAAATTGAAAAAATTAATGTTTAAAAAATAATATAATTATTTTATTTTCTAATCTATGAAATTATATTGAATCATATTTTATATGAAAAAATCTTCTTATATAATTTAAATTTTTATTAGTACTATTAGTTAATAATATTTTTTAATCATCTCGTGTAATACACGGGATGTTAACCTAGTTTATTAACATATATAAAGAAACTCTGATTGATCCGGAATCGGATCAAAGTAGTCAACATACCATAGGTAAAAAACATGCTGCAAATAATAACTGCCATCTCATAGTTTTACCACATAGGCTGTCAATGAGCGACTGATCCTAACGCAGACAACATTAGATTATTACTGTTACATGTTTAAAAATATACATCAAAGAAAATTAACAATGTTGACCTGAAAAGAAAAAACTTTGACCTCAAAAGTCAAGGTTTATCTCTTTCATTTTTTATTGATTTTAGATAATAAAGAAGGGTACATTGTAAGTTGAATGATCAATCTAACCTCTGTGTTTCCCAATTCTTATAAATTGATTCCATTACAATATGTTTCAGATGATCCAAAAAAGACACAACTGTTTGATCTTGAGGGAAAGACTATTATTGAAGTGTATTTTGACTCTGCACTGCAGTTAATGGATGTGTCAGTGTGTTTCACACATCTCCTGTTTTATTTTCAGTTGATGACCCAAATGCCAACTCTTAGTTAACTTATCTTAATCCGGAGAATTGCCTCAACTGGTAAAGGCTCACCCTCCCAATGTGGAGGTCATGGGTTCAAACCTTGTTGGGAGCAATTTAATGGATATCCAGGTGAAGGAACGAATAAGGGCTTTAATCCCAGGTTCGAACCTAATGGGGGGCGAGGGTTTACCCTTCTCCTTTTTTTTAAAAAAAATAGCTAATCAGAAACACAAAATATACAGGTAAAGTAATCTAAAACAATAAGATACGGAGTACTTGCTTGATCAATTGAGTAACCTCGATCCAAGTTTCTGATTAGATCTATATGTTTTCTTTTGCAAAGAACATCCAAAAAAAATGCAGCCCTATGCTTTAATCGGAAATTCATGCAATAAAAATATTCCTGTTCTTTCTCAAAAATCAACCACCAAGACTTTGATCCCAACAAAAATCTCGAATGAGAAAAAAACCACTGTATGTTTTCTTTCGTTTTTCAACGAACACAGAAACCAATTGCAGCCCTATTCCTTAATTAGAGAGAAGAAAAATGAACCCACGATGGTTCAGTCTTTCTTCTTCCTTTTTTTTCCAAATCGGAATACAAACTTAGCCTCAAATGGCTTTTTTGAATTCGACACAATTAACACAAAAACCCTCAACGATAGATTGCAATTAGCCTTAATATTTGTCAGAGAATTAAGTACATATTTAGAATTTTGACCAGAGTTGGTCTAAATAGAAAAACCTTATTATTCGATCTTTGATGTCAACACTAAATCCAAAGAAAAACAAAGCCTCAATTGTCATGCTAATCTCGACAAATAACAAATACAACTGTATCCTTACTAATTAATTTCAATTTTGATGTTTATTGGGACCAAAAACAACAGATTTGATTTTGACCCAAAATAGTCAAAAGTAAGAAACCTATTAATAGGCCTTCTTTTGATTTCACCACTGAAATCCAAAAATTCGCAACACAAACACCCTTAGTGATGGTTTGTATAACAGATGGATCGAACAAGTCCTTTAATCGATTCTAATTTTGATCTAGAAAAGATGAACTTGAACCCACAGTGGTTCGGTTCTATGAATTGTTGATTATACACAAAAACGATAATCGATCCTTACCTTGATTAGTTCCCAAATCTAGATTCGCAAGCCACCCACAGTGATGATTACGAACGTTAATCTCACTTTAAATGTCTGTATTGTTGATCGGATGAACACAGAGAAAATCCGGCGCTTGGTTTTTTTCCTTCTTCGAATGAACAATCGAATAAACACTTAGAACACGATTGGGATGACGGCTTCTTGGCTCTGATGCCAAATGTTGCCCAAAATTTGGATGAACACAGAGAGAACAAAAAGTTTTAGAAGTTTTCTTGAACAAATTATTTTGATTCGAATGAAAAATGAAACACATGCATTAGGTTTGATTATATAGTACCTAACTTTACATAGACAACCCTTCAAGTTCAAGGGTATTAACACACTTAACTTATTACAATATTGACACAAATGGACCTAAACTTTATCTTTGATAAATGATCAGGATTAACCATTTCAGCCACATAGAAGAAGAACCCTAGGAAAGCAAGCGAATGTGTCAGAAGGGATGCAACAGAGAAGAAGTAGAAGTAAGTAAGAAAGGGTAGAGGACCAAAAATTTTAAAGAACCTACCGGACCAGGCATACCATGGCCCACCGTGAATCTTAAGACACAGACCGGGGACACGTGTTTTAAGAGATAGTATATTGTGTGGTCAGATTAATGTATATATGTGTGAGTCTTTAAGGGGCAAAAGTAAAAGTGCACTAATTTTAACGTTATTTTAGTTATTTGTGAAAATAACGTTAAAATCATTAAGATGATCAACTTCAAACGATAACTTTGAGCCGGGACTCTTTCGGAGCAGCCTCTCTATCCCAATTGGGATAGGGGTAAGGTTTGTGTCTATCCTTCTACTCCAGACCCTACTGAAAAGTGGGAATATACTGGGTAAGGTTGTTGTTGTTGTTGTTGTTGTATATTGTGTGGTCGGATTAAGAGATAGTATATTGCATGATCGGGTTGTTGGTTTTGATTATGTAGTTCATTTCGTCTAGGAAAGCTTACTTCATGGAACTAGGTTTTATTGAGATATGCCATCTAAGTTCTAGATTAACTTGGTAATAGTGATTATGAATTATATGAATCCATTTAATGATAGAAGAATGTGGGTCTATTTTCTGATTGATTTGAATTTAAACAGCGATAAACATGAGATTGTCAAAGTATGTTGTTGTTTGAGAACATGTTTAAAACGATTAGATTGTTTTAAATTCATATTATTAGATACATACATTTTCTTAATTTTTTTTCAAAAATATGATTTATGACAAATTTAAACTATGGGTGCCACATTCTAATGTATTTGAATTTTAATGTTGATAAATACGAGCTCATCAAATGATGTAGTTGTTTGAGATCATACCTATAACGATTATGTTGTTCTAAAATGCATATAAACCATGATTCTGTTGCTTAGCGTAGAAACTTCTCTAGGATCAAATTATCCACTCTAAACATGATGTATGCACCTTTCTATGGACATTTATAGTTTCTTATTATAAGGTTCATATGATTATACCTATTAAAAATTGGACTCTTAATGTTTTATTATAACATCTGTTAGATGTGTACATAAACTATTGAACTTATGATCGGTGCAGATCAAGGAATTGGATTTGAACTTAACCATCTTGTGTCACAAAGGTTTACTCTCATTCTAACTTCTAGAGAACTTGTGGATGAATGTCTAGGGTTACAGCTTGAGCAATATATTGGTCACTTTTTATATGTCAGCCCTTTACTTCATTTATTATTTGTTTTTGCTAACATAAGCTCAATTGATCAAATAACCCATAATTCATATCAATGGCTTATCCCACCAATACGGTTTTTGTGCGCACATGGTTGTAAGAACCTAGAGGTAATTACAACATTTTACTTTTTATAAGTGCATTTGAACTTAATTAACAACATTTTTATTTATAATAAACGTCGATTTTTAAGGAAAAAATGTAAAGGTAATAAATGGCCTAACAACATTTTACGTTTTTACAAATGGGCATATCACCCTTCTCCTTTTTTTTAAAAAAAATAGCTAATCAGAAACACAAAATATACAGGTAAAGTAATCTAAAACAATAAGATACGGAGTACTTGCTTGATCAATTGAGTAACCTCGATCCAAGTTTCTGATTAGATCTATATGTTTTCTTTTGCAAAGAACATCCAAAAAAAATGCAGCCCTATGCTTTAATCGGAAATTCATGCAATAAAAATATTCCTGTTCTTTCTCAAAAATCAACCACCAAGACTTTGATCCCAACAAAAATCTCGAATGAGAAAAAAACCACTGTATGTTTTCTTTCGTTTTTCAACGAACACAGAAACCAATTGCAGCCCTATTCCTTAATTAGAGAGAAGAAAAATGAACCCACGATGGTTCAGTCTTTCTTCTTCCTTTTTTTTCCAAATCGGAATACAAACTTAGCCTCAAATGGCTTTTTTGAATTCGACACAATTAACACAAAAACCCTCAACGATAGATTGCAATTAGCCTTAATATTTGTCAGAGAATTAAGTACATATTTAGAATTTTGACCAGAGTTGGTCTAAATAGAAAAACCTTATTATTCGATCTTTGATGTCAACACTAAATCCAAAGAAAAACAAAGCCTCAATTGTCATGCTAATCTCGACAAATAACAAATACAACTGTATCCTTACTAATTAATTTCAATTTTGATGTTTATTGGGACCAAAAACAACAGATTTGATTTTGACCCAAAATAGTCAAAAGTAAGAAACCTATTAATAGGCCTTCTTTTGATTTCACCACTGAAATCCAAAAATTCGCAACACAAACACCCTTAGTGATGGTTTGTATAACAGATGGATCGAACAAGTCCTTTAATCGATTCTAATTTTGATCTAGAAAAGATGAACTTGAACCCACAGTGGTTCGGTTCTATGAATTGTTGATTATACACAAAAACGATAATCGATCCTTACCTTGATTAGTTCCCAAATCTAGATTCGCAAGCCACCCACAGTGATGATTACGAACGTTAATCTCACTTTAAATGTCTGTATTGTTGATCGGATGAACACAGAGAAAATCCGGCGCTTGGTTTTTTTCCTTCTTCGAATGAACAATCGAATAAACACTTAGAACACGATTGGGATGACGGCTTCTTGGCTCTGATGCCAAATGTTGCCCAAAATTTGGATGAACACAGAGAGAACAAAAAGTTTTAGAAGTTTTCTTGAACAAATTATTTTGATTCGAATGAAAAATGAAACACATGCATTAGGTTTGATTATATAGTACCTAACTTTACATAGACAACCCTTCAAGTTCAAGGGTATTAACACACTTAACTTATTACAATATTGACACAAATGGACCTAAACTTTATCTTTGATAAATGATCAGGATTAACCATTTCAGCCACATAGAAGAAGAACCCTAGGAAAGCAAGCGAATGTGTCAGAAGGGATGCAACAGAGAAGAAGTAGAAGTAAGTAAGAAAGGGTAGAGGACCAAAAATTTTAAAGAACCTACCGGACCAGGCATACCATGGCCCACCGTGAATCTTAAGACACAGACCGGGGACACGTGTTTTAAGAGATAGTATATTGTGTGGTCAGATTAATGTATATATGTGTGAGTCTTTAAGGGGCAAAAGTAAAAGTGCACTAATTTTAACGTTATTTTAGTTATTTGTGAAAATAACGTTAAAATCATTAAGATGATCAACTTCAAACGATAACTTTGAGCCGGGACTCTTTCGGAGCAGCCTCTCTATCCCAATTGGGATAGGGGTAAGGTTTGTGTCTATCCTTCCCCTCCAGACCCTACTGAAAAGTGGGAATATACTGGGTAAGGTTGTTGTTGTTGTTGTTGTTGTATATTGTGTGGTCGGATTAAGAGATAGTATATTGCATGATCGGGTTGTTGGTTTTGATTATGTAGTTCATTTCGTCTAGGAAAGCTTACTTCATGGAACTAGGTTTTATTGAGATATGCCATCTAAGTTCTAGATTAACTTGGTAATAGTGATTATGAATTATATGAATCCATTTAATGATAGAAGAATGTGGGTCTATTTTCTGATTGATTTGAATTTAAACAGCGATAAACATGAGATTGTCAAAGTATGTTGTTGTTTGAGAACATGTTTAAAACGATTAGATTGTTTTAAATTCATATTATTAGATACATACATTTTCTTAATTTTTTTTCAAAAATATGATTTATGACAAATTTAAACTATGGGTGCCACATTCTAATGTATTTGAATTTTAATGTTGATAAATACGAGCTCATCAAATGATGTAGTTGTTTGAGATCATACCTATAACGATTATGTTGTTCTAAAATGCATATAAACCATGATTCTGTTGCTTAGCGTAGAAACTTCTCTAGGATCAAATTATCCACTCTAAACATGATGTATGCACCTTTCTATGGACATTTATAGTTTCTTATTATAAGGTTCATATGATTATACCTATTAAAAATTGGACTCTTAATGTTTTATTATAACATCTGTTAGATGTGTACATAAACTATTGAACTTATGATCGGTGCAGATCAAGGAATTGGATTTGAACTTAACCATCTTGTGTCACAAAGGTTTACTCTCATTCTAACTTCTAGAGAACTTGTGGATGAATGTCTAGGGTTACAGCTTGAGCAATATATTGGTCACTTTTTATATGTCAGCCCTTTACTTCATTTATTATTTGTTTTTGCTAACATAAGCTCAATTGATCAAATAACCCATAATTCATATCAATGGCTTATCCCACCAATACGGTTTTTGTGCGCACATGGTTGTAAGAACCTAGAGGTAATTACAACATTTTACTTTTTATAAGTGCATTTGAACTTAATTAACAACATTTTTATTTATAATAAACGTCGATTTTTAAGGAAAAAATGTAAAGGTAATAAATGGCCTAACAACATTTTACGTTTTTACAAATGGGCATATCACCCTTCTCCTTTTTTTTAAAAAAAATAGCTAATCAGAAACACAAAATATACAGGTAAAGTAATCTAAAACAATAAGATACGGAGTACTTGCTTGATCAATTGAGTAACCTCGATCCAAGTTTCTGATTAGATCTATATGTTTTCTTTTGCAAAGAACATCCAAAAAAAATGCAGCCCTATGCTTTAATCGGAAATTCATGCAATAAAAATATTCCTGTTCTTTCTCAAAAATCAACCACCAAGACTTTGATCCCAACAAAAATCTCGAATGAGAAAAAAACCACTGTATGTTTTCTTTCGTTTTTCAACGAACACAGAAACCAATTGCAGCCCTATTCCTTAATTAGAGAGAAGAAAAATGAACCCACGATGGTTCAGTCTTTCTTCTTCCTTTTTTTTCCAAATCGGAATACAAACTTAGCCTCAAATGGCTTTTTTGAATTCGACACAATTAACACAAAAACCCTCAACGATAGATTGCAATTAGCCTTAATATTTGTCAGAGAATTAAGTACATATTTAGAATTTTGACCAGAGTTGGTCTAAATAGAAAAACCTTATTATTCGATCTTTGATGTCAACACTAAATCCAAAGAAAAACAAAGCCTCAATTGTCATGCTAATCTCGACAAATAACAAATACAACTGTATCCTTACTAATTAATTTCAATTTTGATGTTTATTGGGACCAAAAACAACAGATTTGATTTTGACCCAAAATAGTCAAAAGTAAGAAACCTATTAATAGGCCTTCTTTTGATTTCACCACTGAAATCCAAAAATTCGCAACACAAACACCCTTAGTGATGGTTTGTATAACAGATGGATCGAACAAGTCCTTTAATCGATTCTAATTTTGATCTAGAAAAGATGAACTTGAACCCACAGTGGTTCGGTTCTATGAATTGTTGATTATACACAAAAACGATAATCGATCCTTACCTTGATTAGTTCCCAAATCTAGATTCGCAAGCCACCCACAGTGATGATTACGAACGTTAATCTCACTTTAAATGTCTGTATTGTTGATCGGATGAACACAGAGAAAATCCGGCGCTTGGTTTTTTTCCTTCTTCGAATGAACAATCGAATAAACACTTAGAACACGATTGGGATGACGGCTTCTTGGCTCTGATGCCAAATGTTGCCCAAAATTTGGATGAACACAGAGAGAACAAAAAGTTTTAGAAGTTTTCTTGAACAAATTATTTTGATTCGAATGAAAAATGAAACACATGCATTAGGTTTGATTATATAGTACCTAACTTTACATAGACAACCCTTCAAGTTCAAGGGTATTAACACACTTAACTTATTACAATATTGACACAAATGGACCTAAACTTTATCTTTGATAAATGATCAGGATTAACCATTTCAGCCACATAGAAGAAGAACCCTAGGAAAGCAAGCGAATGTGTCAGAAGGGATGCAACAGAGAAGAAGTAGAAGTAAGTAAGAAAGGGTAGAGGACCAAAAATTTTAAAGAACCTACCGGACCAGGCATACCATGGCCCACCGTGAATCTTAAGACACAGACCGGGGACACGTGTTTTAAGAGATAGTATATTGTGTGGTCAGATTAATGTATATATGTGTGAGTCTTTAAGGGGCAAAAGTAAAAGTGCACTAATTTTAACGTTATTTTAGTTATTTGTGAAAATAACGTTAAAATCATTAAGATGATCAACTTCAAACGATAACTTTGAGCCGGGACTCTTTCGGAGCAGCCTCTCTATCCCAATTGGGATAGGGGTAAGGTTTGTGTCTATCCTTCCCCTCCAGACCCTACTGAAAAGTGGGAATATACTGGGTAAGGTTGTTGTTGTTGTTGTTGTTGTATATTGTGTGGTCGGATTAAGAGATAGTATATTGCATGATCGGGTTGTTGGTTTTGATTATGTAGTTCATTTCGTCTAGGAAAGCTTACTTCATGGAACTAGGTTTTATTGAGATATGCCATCTAAGTTCTAGATTAACTTGGTAATAGTGATTATGAATTATATGAATCCATTTAATGATAGAAGAATGTGGGTCTATTTTCTGATTGATTTGAATTTAAACAGCGATAAACATGAGATTGTCAAAGTATGTTGTTGTTTGAGAACATGTTTAAAACGATTAGATTGTTTTAAATTCATATTATTAGATACATACATTTTCTTAATTTTTTTTCAAAAATATGATTTATGACAAATTTAAACTATGGGTGCCACATTCTAATGTATTTGAATTTTAATGTTGATAAATACGAGCTCATCAAATGATGTAGTTGTTTGAGATCATACCTATAACGATTATGTTGTTCTAAAATGCATATAAACCATGATTCTGTTGCTTAGCGTAGAAACTTCTCTAGGATCAAATTATCCACTCTAAACATGATGTATGCACCTTTCTATGGACATTTATAGTTTCTTATTATAAGGTTCATATGATTATACCTATTAAAAATTGGACTCTTAATGTTTTATTATAACATCTGTTAGATGTGTACATAAACTATTGAACTTATGATCGGTGCAGATCAAGGAATTGGATTTGAACTTAACCATCTTGTGTCACAAAGGTTTACTCTCATTCTAACTTCTAGAGAACTTGTGGATGAATGTCTAGGGTTACAGCTTGAGCAATATATTGGTCACTTTTTATATGTCAGCCCTTTACTTCATTTATTATTTGTTTTTGCTAACATAAGCTCAATTGATCAAATAACCCATAATTCATATCAATGGCTTATCCCACCAATACGGTTTTTGTGCGCACATGGTTGTAAGAACCTAGAGGTAATTACAACATTTTACTTTTTATAAGTGCATTTGAACTTAATTAACAACATTTTTATTTATAATAAACGTCGATTTTTAAGGAAAAAATGTAAAGGTAATAAATGGCCTAACAACATTTTACGTTTTTACAAATGGGCATATCACCCTTCTCCTTTTTTTTAAAAAAAATAGCTAATCAGAAACACAAAATATACAGGTAAAGTAATCTAAAACAATAAGATACGGAGTACTTGCTTGATCAATTGAGTAACCTCGATCCAAGTTTCTGATTAGATCTATATGTTTTCTTTTGCAAAGAACATCCAAAAAAAATGCAGCCCTATGCTTTAATCGGAAATTCATGCAATAAAAATATTCCTGTTCTTTCTCAAAAATCAACCACCAAGACTTTGATCCCAACAAAAATCTCGAATGAGAAAAAAACCACTGTATGTTTTCTTTCGTTTTTCAACGAACACAGAAACCAATTGCAGCCCTATTCCTTAATTAGAGAGAAGAAAAATGAACCCACGATGGTTCAGTCTTTCTTCTTCCTTTTTTTTCCAAATCGGAATACAAACTTAGCCTCAAATGGCTTTTTTGAATTCGACACAATTAACACAAAAACCCTCAACGATAGATTGCAATTAGCCTTAATATTTGTCAGAGAATTAAGTACATATTTAGAATTTTGACCAGAGTTGGTCTAAATAGAAAAACCTTATTATTCGATCTTTGATGTCAACACTAAATCCAAAGAAAAACAAAGCCTCAATTGTCATGCTAATCTCGACAAATAACAAATACAACTGTATCCTTACTAATTAATTTCAATTTTGATGTTTATTGGGACCAAAAACAACAGATTTGATTTTGACCCAAAATAGTCAAAAGTAAGAAACCTATTAATAGGCCTTCTTTTGATTTCACCACTGAAATCCAAAAATTCGCAACACAAACACCCTTAGTGATGGTTTGTATAACAGATGGATCGAACAAGTCCTTTAATCGATTCTAATTTTGATCTAGAAAAGATGAACTTGAACCCACAGTGGTTCGGTTCTATGAATTGTTGATTATACACAAAAACGATAATCGATCCTTACCTTGATTAGTTCCCAAATCTAGATTCGCAAGCCACCCACAGTGATGATTACGAACGTTAATCTCACTTTAAATGTCTGTATTGTTGATCGGATGAACACAGAGAAAATCCGGCGCTTGGTTTTTTTCCTTCTTCGAATGAACAATCGAATAAACACTTAGAACACGATTGGGATGACGGCTTCTTGGCTCTGATGCCAAATGTTGCCCAAAATTTGGATGAACACAGAGAGAACAAAAAGTTTTAGAAGTTTTCTTGAACAAATTATTTTGATTCGAATGAAAAATGAAACACATGCATTAGGTTTGATTATATAGTACCTAACTTTACATAGACAACCCTTCAAGTTCAAGGGTATTAACACACTTAACTTATTACAATATTGACACAAATGGACCTAAACTTTATCTTTGATAAATGATCAGGATTAACCATTTCAGCCACATAGAAGAAGAACCCTAGGAAAGCAAGCGAATGTGTCAGAAGGGATGCAACAGAGAAGAAGTAGAAGTAAGTAAGAAAGGGTAGAGGACCAAAAATTTTAAAGAACCTACCGGACCAGGCATACCATGGCCCACCGTGAATCTTAAGACACAGACCGGGGACACGTGTTTTAAGAGATAGTATATTGTGTGGTCAGATTAATGTATATATGTGTGAGTCTTTAAGGGGCAAAAGTAAAAGTGCACTAATTTTAACGTTATTTTAGTTATTTGTGAAAATAACGTTAAAATCATTAAGATGATCAACTTCAAACGATAACTTTGAGCCGGGACTCTTTCGGAGCAGCCTCTCTATCCCAATTGGGATAGGGGTAAGGTTTGTGTCTATCCTTCCCCTCCAGACCCTACTGAAAAGTGGGAATATACTGGGTAAGGTTGTTGTTGTTGTTGTTGTTGTATATTGTGTGGTCGGATTAAGAGATAGTATATTGCATGATCGGGTTGTTGGTTTTGATTATGTAGTTCATTTCGTCTAGGAAAGCTTACTTCATGGAACTAGGTTTTATTGAGATATGCCATCTAAGTTCTAGATTAACTTGGTAATAGTGATTATGAATTATATGAATCCATTTAATGATAGAAGAATGTGGGTCTATTTTCTGATTGATTTGAATTTAAACAGCGATAAACATGAGATTGTCAAAGTATGTTGTTGTTTGAGAACATGTTTAAAACGATTAGATTGTTTTAAATTCATATTATTAGATACATACATTTTCTTAATTTTTTTTCAAAAATATGATTTATGACAAATTTAAACTATGGGTGCCACATTCTAATGTATTTGAATTTTAATGTTGATAAATACGAGCTCATCAAATGATGTAGTTGTTTGAGATCATACCTATAACGATTATGTTGTTCTAAAATGCATATAAACCATGATTCTGTTGCTTAGCGTAGAAACTTCTCTAGGATCAAATTATCCACTCTAAACATGATGTATGCACCTTTCTATGGACATTTATAGTTTCTTATTATAAGGTTCATATGATTATACCTATTAAAAATTGGACTCTTAATGTTTTATTATAACATCTGTTAGATGTGTACATAAACTATTGAACTTATGATCGGTGCAGATCAAGGAATTGGATTTGAACTTAACCATCTTGTGTCACAAAGGTTTACTCTCATTCTAACTTCTAGAGAACTTGTGGATGAATGTCTAGGGTTACAGCTTGAGCAATATATTGGTCACTTTTTATATGTCAGCCCTTTACTTCATTTATTATTTGTTTTTGCTAACATAAGCTCAATTGATCAAATAACCCATAATTCATATCAATGGCTTATCCCACCAATACGGTTTTTGTGCGCACATGGTTGTAAGAACCTAGAGGTAATTACAACATTTTACTTTTTATAAGTGCATTTGAACTTAATTAACAACATTTTTATTTATAATAAACGTCGATTTTTAAGGAAAAAATGTAAAGGTAATAAATGGCCTAACAACATTTTACGTTTTTACAAATGGGCATATCACCCTTCTCCTTTTTTTTAAAAAAAATAGCTAATCAGAAACACAAAATATACAGGTAAAGTAATCTAAAACAATAAGATACGGAGTACTTGCTTGATCAATTGAGTAACCTCGATCCAAGTTTCTGATTAGATCTATATGTTTTCTTTTGCAAAGAACATCCAAAAAAAATGCAGCCCTATGCTTTAATCGGAAATTCATGCAATAAAAATATTCCTGTTCTTTCTCAAAAATCAACCACCAAGACTTTGATCCCAACAAAAATCTCGAATGAGAAAAAAACCACTGTATGTTTTCTTTCGTTTTTCAACGAACACAGAAACCAATTGCAGCCCTATTCCTTAATTAGAGAGAAGAAAAATGAACCCACGATGGTTCAGTCTTTCTTCTTCCTTTTTTTTCCAAATCGGAATACAAACTTAGCCTCAAATGGCTTTTTTGAATTCGACACAATTAACACAAAAACCCTCAACGATAGATTGCAATTAGCCTTAATATTTGTCAGAGAATTAAGTACATATTTAGAATTTTGACCAGAGTTGGTCTAAATAGAAAAACCTTATTATTCGATCTTTGATGTCAACACTAAATCCAAAGAAAAACAAAGCCTCAATTGTCATGCTAATCTCGACAAATAACAAATACAACTGTATCCTTACTAATTAATTTCAATTTTGATGTTTATTGGGACCAAAAACAACAGATTTGATTTTGACCCAAAATAGTCAAAAGTAAGAAACCTATTAATAGGCCTTCTTTTGATTTCACCACTGAAATCCAAAAATTCGCAACACAAACACCCTTAGTGATGGTTTGTATAACAGATGGATCGAACAAGTCCTTTAATCGATTCTAATTTTGATCTAGAAAAGATGAACTTGAACCCACAGTGGTTCGGTTCTATGAATTGTTGATTATACACAAAAACGATAATCGATCCTTACCTTGATTAGTTCCCAAATCTAGATTCGCAAGCCACCCACAGTGATGATTACGAACGTTAATCTCACTTTAAATGTCTGTATTGTTGATCGGATGAACACAGAGAAAATCCGGCGCTTGGTTTTTTTCCTTCTTCGAATGAACAATCGAATAAACACTTAGAACACGATTGGGATGACGGCTTCTTGGCTCTGATGCCAAATGTTGCCCAAAATTTGGATGAACACAGAGAGAACAAAAAGTTTTAGAAGTTTTCTTGAACAAATTATTTTGATTCGAATGAAAAATGAAACACATGCATTAGGTTTGATTATATAGTACCTAACTTTACATAGACAACCCTTCAAGTTCAAGGGTATTAACACACTTAACTTATTACAATATTGACACAAATGGACCTAAACTTTATCTTTGATAAATGATCAGGATTAACCATTTCAGCCACATAGAAGAAGAACCCTAGGAAAGCAAGCGAATGTGTCAGAAGGGATGCAACAGAGAAGAAGTAGAAGTAAGTAAGAAAGGGTAGAGGACCAAAAATTTTAAAGAACCTACCGGACCAGGCATACCATGGCCCACCGTGAATCTTAAGACACAGACCGGGGACACGTGTTTTAAGAGATAGTATATTGTGTGGTCAGATTAATGTATATATGTGTGAGTCTTTAAGGGGCAAAAGTAAAAGTGCACTAATTTTAACGTTATTTTAGTTATTTGTGAAAATAACGTTAAAATCATTAAGATGATCAACTTCAAACGATAACTTTGAGCCGGGACTCTTTCGGAGCAGCCTCTCTATCCCAATTGGGATAGGGGTAAGGTTTGTGTCTATCCTTCCCCTCCAGACCCTACTGAAAAGTGGGAATATACTGGGTAAGGTTGTTGTTGTTGTTGTTGTTGTATATTGTGTGGTCGGATTAAGAGATAGTATATTGCATGATCGGGTTGTTGGTTTTGATTATGTAGTTCATTTCGTCTAGGAAAGCTTACTTCATGGAACTAGGTTTTATTGAGATATGCCATCTAAGTTCTAGATTAACTTGGTAATAGTGATTATGAATTATATGAATCCATTTAATGATAGAAGAATGTGGGTCTATTTTCTGATTGATTTGAATTTAAACAGCGATAAACATGAGATTGTCAAAGTATGTTGTTGTTTGAGAACATGTTTAAAACGATTAGATTGTTTTAAATTCATATTATTAGATACATACATTTTCTTAATTTTTTTTCAAAAATATGATTTATGACAAATTTAAACTATGGGTGCCACATTCTAATGTATTTGAATTTTAATGTTGATAAATACGAGCTCATCAAATGATGTAGTTGTTTGAGATCATACCTATAACGATTATGTTGTTCTAAAATGCATATAAACCATGATTCTGTTGCTTAGCGTAGAAACTTCTCTAGGATCAAATTATCCACTCTAAACATGATGTATGCACCTTTCTATGGACATTTATAGTTTCTTATTATAAGGTTCATATGATTATACCTATTAAAAATTGGACTCTTAATGTTTTATTATAACATCTGTTAGATGTGTACATAAACTATAGAACTTATGATTGGTGCAGATCAAGGAATTGGATTTGAACTCAACCATCTTGTGTCACAAGGGTTTACACTCATTCTAACTTCTAGAGAACTTGTGGATGAATGTCTAGGGTTACAGCTTGAGCAATAAATTGGTCACTTTTTATATGTGAGCCCTTTACTTCATTTATTATTTTTCTTTGGTAACATAAACTCAATTGATCAAATAACCCATAATTCATATTAATGGCTTATCCCACCAATAAGGTTTTTGTGCGCACATGGTTGTAAGAACCCAGAGGTAATTACAACATTTTACTTTTTAAAAGTGTATTTGGTCTTAATAACAACATTTTTATTTATTATAAACGTGGATTTTTGAGGAAAATGTAAAGGTAATAAATGTCCTAACAACATTTTACGTTTTTACAAATGGGCATATTATAATTTAACTTTTTCAGGTTGTATAGGATGAGTGGTCAATAACATTTGTTCTTATTGACCATTCATCCCATACAACCTGAAAAAGTTAAATTATAATATGCCCATTTGTAAAAACGTAAAATGTTGTTAGGCCATTTATTACCTTTACATTTTTTCCTTAAAAATCGACGTTTATTATAAATAAAAATGTTGTTAATTAAGTTCAAATGCACTTATAAAAAGTAAAATGTTGTAATTACCTCTAGGTTCTTACAACCATGTGCGCACAAAAACCGTATTGGTGGGATAAGCCATTGATATGAATTATGGGTTATTTGATCAATTGAGCTTATGTTAGCAAAAACAAATAATAAATGAAGTAAAGGGTTGACATATAAAAAGTGACCAATATATTGCTCAAGCTGTAACCCTAGACATTCATCCACAAGTTCTCTAGAAGTTAGAATGAGAGTAAACCTTTGTGACACAAGATGGTTAAGTTCAAATCCAATTCCTTGATTTGCACCGATCATAAGTTCAATAGTTTACATGCACAACATCTAACGGATGTCATAATAAAGCATTAAGAGTCCAATTTTTAATAGGTATAATAATCATATGAACCTTATAAGAAACTATAAACGTTCATAAAAAGGTGCATACATCATCTTTAGAGTGGATAATTTGATCACAGAGAAGTTTATACGCTAGGCAACAAAATCATGGTTTATATGCAATTACAACAATATAATCGTTATAGGTATGATCTCAAACAACTACATCATTTGATGAGCTCGTATTTATCAACATTAAAATTCAAATCCATTAGAATGTGGCACCCATAATTCATATTTTTGAAAAAAAAATTAAGAAAATATATGTATCTAATAATAAGAATTTAAAACAATCTAATCGTTTTAGACATGTTCTCAAACAACATACTTTGACAATCTCATGTTTATCATTTTTTAAATTCAAATAAATCAGAAAATAGCACCCACATTCTTTAATCATTAAATGGATTCATATAATTCATAATCACTATTACCAAGTTAATCTAGAACTTGGATGGCATATCTCAATAAAACCTAAGGACCATGAAGTAAACTTCCAAGACGAAATAAACTACATAATCAAAACCAAAATCCGATCACACAATATACTATCTCTTAATCCGAGCACACAATATACTATCTCTTAAAACACGTGTCCCCGGTCTGTGTCTTAAGATTCACGGTGGGCCATGGTATGCCTGGTCCGGTAGGTTCTTTAAAATTTTTGGTCCTCTACCCTTTATTTCTTACTTCTACTTCTTCTCTGTTGCATCCCTTCTGACACCTTCGCTTGTTTTCCTAGTGTTCTTCTTCTGTGTGGCTGAAATGGTTAATCCTGATCATTTATCAAAGATAAAGTTTAGGGTCCATTTGTGTCAATATTGTAATAAGTTAAGTGTGTTAATACCCTTGAACTTGAAGGGTTGTCTATGTAAAGTTAGGTACTATATAATCAAACCTAATGCCTGTGTTTCATTTTTCATTCGAATCAAAATAGTTTGTTCAAGAAAAAACTTCTTGTTCTCTCTGTGTTCATCAAACTTCTGGACAATATTTGGAATTAGAGCCAAGAAGCCGTCATCCCGGTCGTGTTCTAAATGTTTGTTCGATTGTTCATTCGAAGAAGGAAAAAAACTAGGCGCCAGATTTTCTCTGTGTTCTTCCGATCAACAACACAAACATTTAAACTGATATTAACGTTCATAATCATCACTGAGGGTGACTTACGAATCCAGATTCGGGAACTAATCATGGTAAGGATCGATTATCGTTTTTGTGTATAATCGACATTTGAAAGAACCGAACCACTGTGGATTCAAGTTCTTCTTTTCTAGATCAAAAATTAGAATCGATTAAACGCCTTGTTTGATCAATCTGTTATACAAATAATCACTGAGGGTGTTTGTGTTGCGAATTTTTGGATTCCAATGGTGAAATCAAAAGAAGGCCGATAACTATGTTTCTTACTTTTGACTATTTTTGGATCAAAATCATATCTGTTGTTTTTGGACACTTGTATTGGTTATTTGTCGAGATTAGCAAGGCAATTGGGGCTTTGTTTTTCTTTGGATTTAGTGTTGACATCAAATATCGAATAATAAGGTTTTTCTATTTTGACCAACTCTGGTCAAAATTCAGAATATCTACTTAATTATGTGACAAATATTAAGGCTAATTGCAATCTATCATTGAGGGTATCTGAGTTAATTTTGTCGAATTCAAGAAAGGCATTTGAGGCTAAGTTTGTATTCTGATTTGGAGAAAAAAAAGACTAAACCATCTTGGGTTCATTTTTCTTCTCTCTAATTAAGGAATAGGGTTGCAATTGGTTTCTGTGTTCCTTGAAAAAGAAAGAAAGAAAACATATAGTGGTGTGTTTTTTTTCTTTTCTTTTTTTTTTTGTTTCTCATTCGAGATTTTTGTTGAGATCAAAGTCTTGGTGGTTGGTTTTTATTGTTGAATAATATTTCGCTCATAGTTACATGTGTATTACTAATTTATGAATTATGGAAACAAATATCCACATTTTTTAAAAAAATTTGGTTTGAGGAATGCACTTATGTGTCTTCATCATTATTACCTTTACAAATGTTACTGCTAGGTTTGTTGTATATACACATAAATATAACTATGGTATTATAATATTATTTTACCGATATAGGTTTTTGTTTTTCTTAATGGTTTAGCAAAAAACCAGCGAGCTTCAAGTGGAATATTTAAGGACAAAGTAATAAAACCTTGCGTTTTAAGCAGGTAAACCTTCATTATCACATTCGTTTCTTGGATTTAAGTTTATCTAAAGAGGCAATTTTCTTCTTTGTGACCTGACCTTTTTGAGTTTCGATTTCTTAATTGGGTGCTTTAGTTCGTTTTCATATCTTGACTGAATGGTATCTAGGGTTTAGGTTTTCAAAGGCTGATTTGTTTGTCTGTTTTAATGTTTTGTTACGTTTTGGTTTAGTTCACGTGTAGGAGTTACTAACTACACATTATTTTTGTACGCTTAAACTATACATCTGTTCTATGTGTGTCGGGCGAATTTTTTTGTATAAAAAAAGCCATGAAATTTTTTTTTTTCAAAGATTTGGGCGAATTTTGGCAATGTTAATGGGTTACTTCAATTAAGATGGGTTATTATATGATCTCAATCCTATATATATATATGTGCCTTTCATTCATTTATAGAGTGTGTATTCAATATATTGTCTTCAATTCTATTCTAAGTATATGTTTTATAAAATTATTTCATCATGTGTTGCATTTATGCACATTTCCCTTTTCAAGTTGGTTATGCATTTTGTTTGTTCGACCACTTATTCGAAATTCTATTGATGATAATACCATAGTTGGTCGGTGCATTATATTTATTTTATTTTTATATTATCTTTATGATCTACAATGGATCGATGATATGCATTGATATTTAGTAAAACTAATAATATTGCTATTTTTTTCAAGGATGTTATATCTTTTATGTAACACCCCGATCCTAGGGGTGTCATGTCGTACCATTCTTAGCCAGCTAAATACAGCGGAAGACTTATATTGACCACGAAAAATACTAATAAATTTGAACTTTTTAAAACATTGTAATAGTTGCACCATTTATGTGCTTAAGTGGAGAAGTTACAAAATATTCATAAATTTTTAAATCAATGTTTTACAAAATCCATAGCTTTATCATGTAGGCGGGTTTCAAAAGTTATTCGTTTACTTCTTGTTAGCATCCTTCATAAATCCCTTCACTTCCCATCTAGTCAATCACATTACCCAAGCAGCCCAGTTACTCATGAGCAATCCACTTCATCAAGTGTGAATTATATTTCCAATTCACACTATGAGAACCCCCCCCCCCCCCCCCCCCCAAGGATTTCATCATATGAATAATGTCTATTCTAGGACACAATCGTTGCATCAAATTCTATATGACCCTCCACATTTCGATGACCCAGAGCTTTTGTTGCTGAATGAAGAACAAATGACTTTTTATTAGGCTAAAGATAGCATGGAATGGAGGATAGCTATGCAAGAGGAGCTGAAGTCAATTGAAAGGAACAATGCTTGGAAGTTGGTTCAATCTCCCAGTGGAGTTAAACCAATCGGTTTGAAGTGGGTCTATAAAACCAAACAAGATGCCAAAGGTAATATAACTCGCTACAAAGAAAAGCTACTAGCTAAAGGGTATGTTCAGACACATGATATTAATTATCACGAGGTCTATGCTCCGGTTACTCGAATGGAGACTGTACGTTTGGCTGTTCTTGTCCCTAGCTGCACGTGATGGGTGGGAAGTTCACCACCTAGATGTCAAAATCTCCCTGTTACGAACCAAGTAAACTCTCGATTCATCTTTGAAACCGTGATAATCCAGATGAAGCATGGCTCACCCATATCGGTTCCATGGTGATGTTATTCTATAGGAGTATGATTTCTTGTGCTAGATCACCCGAGGTTTCTGCTATATTCAAATAATATAAGTTTATCACCGCTAGTTGCAAAGATTTCTTTGAGAGACAGTGTAGATTTGCAGCAAAGGTGCACCTCTAAGTCCATCCGTAATCACCCCACTTAAACTTTCTACCACGTCATCACCCTACTGAAAATCTTAAAACCCCTTAACGGTCACCCCACTGAAAAACATGCCTCCCTGTGCCACATCGTCACCCCACTAAACCTTAAAACACCACAGTCGCCAATCAAAAATGAGACTGGAAAGCGGGGAGCTGGGGCCGCTGGGCTCATGGTTTTGACCCTGTTGGGGGAGGGGGCGGTGTGCCCGCTGGGTGACACCGAAAGAAGCAACCCAGCCTGGCCAGCGGGGTATGCGCTTCGGATGGTCTAAGAACACCGGATCCAAAACAAAAGGGCTTAACCCACGAACAGTTGTTGGCTTTCTTTCATACTTCGACTAATTAAGGTAAAAACCAATTCAAATTCAATAGTTCATGTTAATACGTACGTCTGTATAGTAATTGTTGTTTATTTTGACAAACCAGTCTCAAATCCGGTTTGAATCCCGTGGTTTTCTTTCATGCATTCGGGGTTAAGTTTTAACATAAAATTTTTATCAAAATACGTAACTATCCTTGTATATTTATCGTTATGAATTATGATGTATTAAATTAAATGTGTGTATGTCTATACATGGAGAAATCATTAACTTTTTGTTAATTATTAGTTTACAAGATGTTTATATATTTGTACATTTTATTTCTAAGAATCAAGTTTTATAAAAATCCAATACCACAATTTTTAAGCTAATATTCGTTACTTTAATAACTACACGGTTAGTTACGCTTATATTTGCGGTTTACAACTATCAATTAAAATTCTTTTATAAATGGTTGGTATTTGTTGATATATCCAAGTCTCAAGTCAGGTTACACAATCATTTTATTAGATAAATATTCGGTTAATAATAAACGTATTTCTTACTATTGTGTCGATGTCAATTGCACTCGATCCATTAAATTAATCCGTCAATTCTAAATTTATATATATTTTACCAAATATTAACCTTGTTAATTAATATAATTATTAATCGTTTTCGCTTAATGTGTTTGCAAGGAATAATTTATAATTACGTACGAATTGAGATAAATACGATGAGTGTGATAAAGAGTTAGTGTGCGAGTATACCTTCCAGGTCAGTTCGCCTATTCCACGGGTGGTAAGATCGTGTGAATAATAGAGCAGAAAGTGCCTGAGACTAGGGAGATGAACTTATCTTGATCATCATCTCTGAATATCTGGCGGAACAGGAGCGGCGGCTAGTCTTTCTAACGCCCGGGAAACGATCACACACACCAGTGCGTGTTTATGTGCGTGTTGCGACTGGTTCAGGAATGAAAGAGAAGATGAAGGTATGGTTGGAGATAGGAGGAATGTGTTGATTATTTCAACATCGTGAGCGGATCGTTAATCAATTCAATCATAATCAACAATCAAAATTATAAAACTTACTTGTAGGAATCATGACTTTGTATGTGACTGAAGATTGTTCCCGTTATGATGTCAATGATCGATGGATGATCTTAGAGAGAAAGTGAATGATGTTGTTCATGGTGTTCTTCATTCTCTCAAATCTTATATATGACATCTAAAGGGAAACTAACCCTATTTATAGTTATGGTTATGTCCATCAAATAACCTTAATTTAAGTTTAGGGACTAGTTATGTCATTTAGGCAAAGTTATTCAAATGATCTGTATGACCACACTAACGGGTTATTTCCAACATTCTCCCACTTGGTCAAGCGATCATTTGTGATGAGCATTTATTAAGTTTGGCCAAGCTAAAACACTCATTAAAGTTTAGGTTGAAACTCTAGCAGAGAATACAGTCAGTGAATTGTAGTCAACTCAAGACCCCTATTAATCATACTGAAGTCTCAAAATAAAACACTTATTCTTAAATCCAAAATGACTTAAATAAACCCTTAATGTACAATACTGATTTGTACAAATTTGCCTATATTTCATAAGGTGCACGAGTATTATTATATATAGACAAATATTTTATAGACAAATTATGAGTATAGTCACATGCATATATTATGGTACCAAATGAAGTGACAATTTAAATTACATCAATGAGCTTTAAGGTAAGTAGCATTTCACACATTCACATTGATGACATGTTCTTAGAATGCTATGTGTGTTAGCCCTTTTATAAGAGGGTTAAAAAGCATTTTAGATGTAATAATATACTCAATACAAATTTGTTGTCTTTCACTTGTTCTCGCACAAAAGATGATTGTGTCGATATGAACTTTAATGGCCTTGAATTAAAGTTTGTGTAATTTGAGTCTAAGTAATCTTTTAGTAGCATAATTTTGGTAGATAACATAATACCATGCCACAAATCATATTTTAAGTTTCGCTTATGACTCCCTAAAATATACGGCCTTTAGCTAACACGAAATAGCATTCCCATGTTGATTTCTTATCATCTTTGCTTTTCTAAAGACTAAATTAGAATAGCTTGCAACTTATAAGCTTTCATTAATGAGCATACATAAACACTCCCACTCATCTTGAGATATGTATATTTAATAGTTTAATGCTCATGTTAAATATACAAGCATAAGAAATCAAGTTAAAGAAATTAAATGAGAATCTCACATTAGGAAATTGTTGTGAACACCACAATAATAAGTTGGTAATAAGTTTTATTATATTGATAACTTTCCGTTGGTACTCATTGTCAATAAGACTTAAAATAAGCATGAATAATGCTAGATATTTATCACCATTAAATTAAGTATTTAATAAGTCTTTATTATATCAATAACTTTCCGTTGGTACTGGTTATCAATAAGACTTAGATAAGAACGAGTAAAATAACTCATAATTATTATACATCACGTACCATTTACAATCTTATTCATAAGTCTTTATTTTATTGATAACTTTCCGTTGGTACTTGTTATCAAATAGACTTATAGTAAATATTAGTAATGTTGTATTTATTACATGCCACCACTTGTAATGTTAGTAATGAGTGTTTATATTGATAACTTTCCGTTGATACTTGTTATCAATAAAAACTTTAAAATAACTCCATTAAGATAGGTTATATAATCATCAAAGTTAATAGGCTTTCATTATCAGAAATATTTAGACAAGTGTTATTTTATGAGAAAACAATAAATGATGCAATGAGTCATGTACAAGAGATGTAATATGAGGAAAAATCAAAGAGTCTCTCTCCCGTCTCTTGTACCTCTTGCAAGTCATAATCTTTCAATTCATGTATAGATTAAAGCAATGTTCTACTTGAGTGATGGCTTCGCGTTGGGTATGACCACCATTCAAGTATTATGAACACATCAAAGGAAAAGCAATAAGACACATAAATACAACACATCTCCTTTGGGTAGAATATAATATTCATGCAACTTAGCCTAAATTTCATCATGTGTATTATTAAATAACTAACCTTTATGTTAATTACTTAATTACACACCTAATTGCATAGATAGGTTATTCATGCACATCAAGTTAGGTTATTGTGCATCGAGAAAATTTTGTGTGTACTTTTATATTCATGTGTATTTAGTTTCTACGTACCAAAAAAATCGTGGGAATTGCACATAAGTTTTGAAAGCAATCATCAATTATATAATTGATTGATAACTAAAATCTAAAATCAGTCATAATCAAAATCAAAAATCAATTATATAATTTGCTTGTGTAAGCCACTTAAACCATTTATGTAATCAATTAAAATCAACGATTTCGATTAATAATAAATTGCAATGACTAGTTAATCGACCCACGACAAGATTGGAAATCTTGGCATGTTTTAATTTAGAAAATCACGTCTATTATAAACAAGAGGTTTATAATATATTTCAATGCAACTATAATCTCAAAATCAAGTTATAGATTCTTCAGGCACTAAAATGATTGGCACTAAAATGATTTTTTATAGGGTTTCTAGAACTTATTGAAATCATTAGTTTTGTGATATCTTGTTTCATAAAATCAAGTTATCTTGTTTTATGATTGTTCTAGAAACCATTCTTGTATTAACATCTAGAAAATTTACCAATTCACAAATTATGATGAGTCTTATTTCTAGATTTTAGTAATTATACACAATGAATTACTAGTTTTAATCATTAAACTCAGAAACATTTCTTGACGGCTTACGTAAAATTGATTTGCAAAAACATTCACATGGCATCATTGAATTCCAGTTTCAATTATTATGAAATGCAAAGATTTATACAATTAATGGAAATTAAAAACTCAATTTGATTATTTTTGCATAACATCAATTCCAATGCTTTTGCATATCCCTGGATGAATCAATCGTAATCCAAAATATGCGTGCGAGTCAAAATATTAATTGGAATGAGAAAAAAAAAATTAATTAATTGACGGACTGCTTTATATCAATTAAATAAAATTGAATCAATCCACTTTGTACAAACTTCTGCCAATTGTGATGCAATTGAATGAATAATTATCCATTAAAAGTACTTTTTTAAATTGATTCGAAAGTAACGATTTGATTTTACGATCACGTTATCACCCCTTACGTCCATAATCCATAAACATATTCATCGGCATAGAATTGAATTGAATGTTTTAACCATCGCTCTGATACCACATGTTGATTATTTCAACATCGTGAGCGGATCGTTAATCAATTCAATCATAATCAACAATCAAAATTATAAAACTTACTTGTAGGAATCATGACTTTGTATGTGACTGAAGATTGTTCCCGTTATGATGTCAATGATCGATGGATGATCTTAGAGAGAAAGTGAATGATGTTGTTCATGGTGTTCTTCATTCTCTCAAATCTTATATATGACATCTAAAGGGAAACTAACCCTATTTATAGTTATGGTTATGTCCATCAAATAACCTTAATTTAAGTTTAGGGACTAGTTATGTCATTTAGGCAAAGTTATTCAAATGATCTGTATGACCACACTAACGGGTTATTTCCAACAGAATGTTGCCATCAAAGCTCGCCAGAGCTGACCGGAGCTCGCCGGAGTTGGCTGCTCCATCTCGGTTTTCTTTCTCTAGGCTTCACGATCAAACACACACACTAGCATGTGTGTATGTTTTTGACGGCTTATGGAAATGAGGGCAACAAGGTTTAAGCTCATTTTATAGCTAGAGTTTGGAGTGGGTGCAACCACGTATCAATCACGTAACGAGCCGTTCAAGTCACGCAATAATCGTTGTCGATTATTATTTACAGATTTAAAGTCTTAAGATATATAACAAACGCGTTTGAAATATATTTATTTTTTGTCATATATAATCGGTTCAGTGAATAATTAAATTGAGATATGTTAATATTGTGTTAACTTGTACGTTTGTCTAACATAATTGCCAAAATAGTTTTAGAAATTAATATAAACAATAAATGTTGATATTTTATCGTTCTGATCATCGTTCCATTTAAATGTCTGAATAGCTTTCTTAATTGGATTTTCAATACTATTAATATCATATCATGTTAGAAGCTTAATTATCACATTTTTGGCAATAACCGTTCATCGAACGTAAATCAATAAATCGTCCGTTTCCTTTCGCAAGCACCAAGTAATTACGTAACAATTCGTTAAGAAAAGACTCTAAGTTTAAATGGCTTAACTTTATAGACCAGGTCTTAGTTGGGCTAAAATTCTTAATGGACCACATTGGACTTAACCAAGCTTACCCTGTTTGGTCCAATTAATAATGAATCTATTATCGAATTTTGACGAGAGTTATGTAGAGGCGCTCAAACCGGTTTTTTTGCTCGAACCGGTTCGATTTTCAAACCGTCCGGTTTGGTCAATGGATGCTCAAATCCGGTTTGGGTGAAAATTGTTCGGTTTGGAAACCGGTTTGAGAGATGAGGGATGTCAAACCTATAGAATCGGTTTGGACCGGTTTGGAGGGGTTGAAACCGGTTTGGGAGATGAAGATTTCAAACCTATTACAAATCGGTGGTTCGGACCAGTTTGGATGAAACCGGTTTGAGAACCCAAACCAGTTTTTTTGTTCACCTCTAGAGTTATGATATAAGTGACTTTGCCACTTTGTTTGTGTTTGTGAATGCTTCTAGTAATTCTTTTGCTGTTCTAGTAATTTTTTGTTAATCTTTGCAAGTGTGAAACATTCTATATTATTTTCATGTGTTACCAGTCTTTTATTATTCGGTCTCCACCTAAAGACGGTGAACAGAGTATCAACCTATTGTTCTTGAAACTTGCTTCATTTTGGCACGTTATAATGACAATATTTGTACATGAACTACACATTCAAATATGTTTACATGTGAGACAAAATTTGTTCTCTTTTAGAGAATGGTTTTAATAGGGAGTATTCATGATCTGCATTAAATTTGTTTGATAGGTTCAATTATATGCAGAATGGCATTTTAGGTCTTAAAGGCTCAATAACTGAAACCAAACAACCCATTGATTATCTGTACATCTTAATTATATGCAGAATGACAATATAGGTTCTATTTATGGGTTTATTACTTTAATTTTTGGTCATGCCATTTCCGTGATATCTTTTCTTTGGATGTGGATGTGAAATAAATAGATGGGCTGATGCTTGGTATTTTGCCCATCCATTCATATTAATATTCATCTTCTGTCACATTTTATTATTAAATTAGTTGACTACAAATTCTTATTTTTTCTAAAACAATATTTTTTTGAACTGCAAACGTCCGGTCATCTGGGATCACCATTCCGTCCAAAAAACAGAGCGTGGTGACCGAACCCACCTACACAAAAGGAAACTCACAACTAAAAAAACTCCATGACTCTTCAAGTGAGATTCCAACGCAAGACCTCAAATAAGAGAAGTCAATGAGCTACCACAGGCTAGAAGATTTTTCAAAAACTAAAAATTACGTTTTTACAAGTATATATAATGAAACTTTTATTTGAAAAATAAGGCAGCTAATAATAATTGATAATTGAACATCCTTTCTAGTTATATTTTTATTTACAATTAATTATTAACATTTTTTGTAATTTCATTCAACTTCTAATACCTAGCTTCTAGAACAAGATAAAAAAATTATATAAATTCTAACTTAGAAAAGAAATGTTATATATACTGGAAACCAAGTCTAATTATTGACCTTAACATAATTTAGACTTGTTTGTTGATAATTATTATTAAAACATCTTATTCTCACACCCTTCACGCCCTTTATACGAATTATATAGACCTGTACGAAGCATATAAGGGTGGGCAATTATTATTTGTCAGAATTTCTTAGTGTCAATGATTGGACTCCTATATGCCCCGTATATGTATAGATCTGTATGGGGTGTACAGCTCCTATACGAGACATGCATGTGACCAATCATTTTTGAATCAGTTTTGTTAGAGGTGTTAAAATAAAAAAGTTGTGCGTGTAAATAAGAAAACCATTATTAAAATAACATAGGAGATGACTGAATTTTTTGTAATCAAATTTAGGTACTTTAAACTATTATAATCCTTTTTTATGTATTCATTATATTTAGTAAATAAAAATATTATCATCATTATTATTCATGTTCAATGAGTCCCTAAGATGAAAAAAAAATTATTTCATGCATGAATGCGTGATTAATGAGACGTGGAAAATAAATAAACAAAACCAATGAATATGTTTGATGTTGACATTTGACCGTTCATTAAGACCATGGGGTATGTCTCTTGTTTCAACCACTCCACGTATGCGCTACGTAGGTGTCATGTAGGCATCCATCACAACCACCCACTCCACCAAAAGTGGTGGAATTGCCCCTTGGTCCAACCAATGATGTCATTTTTTTAAAAAATTAAATAACTAGATATAATTAATCATAAACTAAAAAATTACATAAAATTATAAATAAACATTACAAATTAATAAAAAAAAGCTAATTATCACTATATTTATTTCGAATTTTTTCCTTCTCCCGTTCGGCAATTTCACGGTCGATCCCGGTTAAGTGGTTGGTGTTGGTGAATAGAAGTTGTAACTCTACCAACCGTTGACGTTCCCGTTTTAATTCGTTAAAGTCACCGATTTGTTGACATAAGTTTTCAATTCCTTGGGTATAATCCGGGATCGGTTGAAATGAAGAGCCCCGTCTAAACCTTTCTCGGTCGGCCTTTGCACGATCTCTCCCAATCGGACGGGTCAAATCCTCTATCTCGTCGTATTCTTCTTCTTCATCGAGCATCCGACGAGCCGGGGCTATCGTAGACGACACTTTTGATCGTTTTGAGGTCGAAGGTTGAACAGTCGGAATTCTAACCCAGTTAGGACATTTCCTCATAATCTCCCAACTCCGTTTAAGCGTGAAGGCGGTGTTAAACTCTTGCCTAAATTGATCGACCGCTTCACTCTCGATCATTGCGTCGCTTTGGCCGCTCTGGCGAGCTTGCCATTTTTGGGAATAAATCTCGTTAAACATTTTAACCTTTCGGTTAATGTCCCGCCATTTGCTAGAGATCATATCATTCGTAGGATACTTCCCACGACCCATGGCTTGGAAAAAATGACTTCAGACTTTACTCCAGAAGTCTGATCCTTTTTTGTTACGACCTATAAACAATATATAAAAAAATATTAACAATTTTAAACAAATAAATTAACAATATTTAAAATAATAAAAAGAAAGTAATTACCAACAATTGGGTCTTCCGACACATCGACCCAAGCTTTTGAAAGTGCAAACTACTCCTCCGGTGTCCATTTTTCGGGACGGGTTGGAGCTACCACAATGGGTTCGGTATCCCCAACTTGTTTTTTTTTTGTGTTTACGCCTTTGTGTTGGTTGCGTGCTTGAACCTGCATCAGTAGAGGGTTGAGTCTCGGGTACAACTTTATCCTAAGATAGTTGAGCAAACTCGTGTGTTTGTTGACTCGAACCATATTCAGCGAAGGTGTAAAACCCTTGTTGTGGACTCGATTCAAAATGCGGGCGATAACAATTTGAATCAAAAAAGGATTCATTGGAAAACGGTTGAAGAACCAATTTGGAGGTGGGGTGTTCGGGTTTCGGTTAGGTGGGGTGCTCGGATTGTAATATTGGTTTGGTGTTTGGTTGAGATCCATGAAAAGTCTTTTTTTGTTCAAAAAGTAGAGGTATTTTGAAATTTTGAGTGGAAGTATTTTTGTGTGTTGAATGTGGTTTATATAGGTAAATTTTTTGTTTTTTTTTAGGTTGGCAACGGTCAAATGGTTGCAACGGTCGAATTTGGGGTATGCTGGCAACAGTCGAGAAGGATGGAAGAGGCGTGTCTGTGGCCACGCCCAAGCCACCAACGTGTTCCACGCTCATCCGCACACCAGGGAGTGGTTGGTAATAACTATTGACGTTAGATTGCAACAAGTACGAATACAAACAAAATAATAAAATATTTACGGTAATGTGTAACCTGAGAAAAAACAATAGTTTTTTTTTATCATTTTTTTATTCTGAAACTTAACCATTGGGTATGCCAAGTGACCCAATCACTCCACGTATGCGCCACGTAGGTGCCACATAAGCACTCACCACAACCACTCACGCCACCATTTTGGTGGAAATGTCACATTACCCACTCACTCCACGTCATCATTCCTTTATATATATACATGTGTGTGTGTGTGAGAGAGAGAGAGAAAGAAAGAAATATATGTGTGTGTGTGTCTGTGAGAGAAAGAGTGAGAGAGAGGAAGAGCCACGCCGTGGTTACACTCACGCCTCCCCCTCTCACGCCCACTCACGCCCCAAGGGGGGCGGTGTGCCACGCCCTTTCACGCCCCTCTCACGCCCACTCAAGGGGCATACCCACTAGTCTTAGAAGATTTGTAATTTATGATTTAAGTAGTTAAAAAAAAAAAAAGAAACATTGCAAACCAATAAATGATAAAAAAAATAGATATATTATTAAAGTATTTTAATATTAAAAAAAAAGTAAAAAGAAATACATTCTATAAATTTTTAAAGAATTTTTATATATAAGATTGTATATAATTCTTGGATTGTGTTCAATAAATAGTCTCATTGTCTTAAAAAGACTAAAAAAGATTATTAACTATTAGATAATAAGATCAAATTTAAGATGGAAAATTTTAAATTTTAGAGGTAAAAGTTGTTAGAGGGTAATTTAGTCATAACCACTTTCCCTACATAATATTTAAACGTTCATAACTTTTACACACGCTATTATTTTTTTAAAAAAATATATCATAAAAACGAACATTTTTTTCTTTTTAAAATAAGTATAATTTTGTTATAAAAAATAAATTTTTTTCAGCTTATTGTGTCTAATTATCTTTTTGTGTTTTTCTTACAGGTAATTGTGTCTTTTTTACTGGTAATTGTGTCTTTTTTAAAGATAATTGTGTTATTTATACTCGTCATTATGTCATTCTTACTTAACATTATGTATTCTGCAACATCATTGTGTGTTAAATTGTACATGAAAACACAACATTGAGCAGAAACATAAAAGACGCAATGACTTGTATAAAAGACACAATCAATCGAACCCCATCCCTCTTGCGTTTGCTGCTCTTCATTGTTGATATGTTTCAGAATAATTTTTAACCTAAATTTTTTTCATAGTTTTTAACCTAATTTTTTTTCTTTGAAGCTGACACGGAAATTAATAAGCCTCTATAATCAGGTATGGATTTTTATGCTTAGTTGATTTTTATGCTTAGTTTTTGTTCATAATTTTTAACCTAAATTTTGTTCTTTGAAGCTGACACAGAAGTTAGAAAGCCTCTATAATCATATATGGATTTTTATGCTTAGTTGATTTTTATGCTTAGTATGTATGCTCTCATGTATTATAAATTTATAAATTGTTTATAAATTGTTTACTTGAAACCATGTAAAAATTTTAAATTAAAGTAGAATTAGATTGTTTATGTAAGTTTACAAAATTCAGATTGCTTATGTATAAATATGTATCTATGTATCAGTTTGTATGTATGTTTGCATGTATCTGTATTTATGTATAAGTGTGCATGTATGTATAAGTTTGTATGTATCTGTATGTATGTATGTATGTATCAGTTTGTATGTATGTATTAGTATGTATGTATAAATATGTATCTATGTATCAGTTTGTATCTATAAGTATGTTTTAGTATGTATTAATTTGTAAGTATGTTATTAAGAGAATACACATTTTTTATATGTTTTAGGTTGTGTTTAAGATCATCTATCTATTTATTTATTATTTTTTTAACAACATATAACCATATTTATATCATTTAATCACCTGTCACTGTCTGGACACAAACTACTTATTTATGGGAGATTATGTGGATCGAGGGTATTATTTTGTTGAAACTCACAGTAAGTATATCTTTTCTTATGTCTTTCGGATGTGTTTGTATGTATATTTCTTTGATCTTTTACCATGGTTGCATATTACATAAATTGTTAAGATTTTATGACTTTGCATCAGGCATATTCTTTGATCCTGATTGATTACATAGGTTGCCTAATGGTGGTTTTGTAAAACATTGCACTTTTAAATTGGTTTAAATCATACAAGACAAGTGGAGCCTATAAATTGGTTTTAAATCATACAATGAGGAGTGGAGCTTGCTGTAGTTGGAGTTGGCGAGTTGCTATAGTTATATTCATTCAAGAATATTCAAAGATGGCTATATTCACACTTGTGAGTATCAAAACTACTCTTGTAGCTAAAGAAATCTCAAAGATTGCTACATTCTCACTTGACGGACATGTTTAAATTAAAAGTCTTAAAAAGAACAACCCGAAAATGACCTGTTTAGTTAAGCATGTTATGCTATCCATTTATTAAACATGCTAGATACGACAACCAAAAAGATGATCATTACCTTACCTTGTCATGTTTGGATCGTCTGAAATTGTCTCCCTCAAGCTATGGTCAAAAAAAGGAAGTATATTGATTATCTAAGAAGCACAAATGGGTTAGCTGATTAAGTGGGCTATAGGTTATTCGAGCAGGTTAGGTTGAAGACAAACCTTTTGTTGAATCCTTGGACATGTATCAATTTGAACCCTCATGGATATATAGATCAAGGCAGTAAGATGGCATGTCAATGAATTATTAATTTCAAAATTATTCAAATTTTATCTTTCTTATTCTTAGATGTTACATTTGTTTATGTTCGTAAGGAATTTAGTGCATATTGGCCAATACTAGCAGCAAATTACATAAGGCGTTGTCATGCAGAGTAACTCCTCAACTTCAGGTGGCAGTTGCGGAATTCAATTATATCCTTTTGGAATCATTTTTATAATAATCGTTGATGTATCTTCAACAATTTGGTGTTTTCTTTCGATTATGTGGTTCCAAATCACAACCAGAATATGAATGTTTAGATAGGCCAAACACATTATCAGATAGTCCAAACACCTTGTTAGAGGATCTTGAAGTGGATGCTACAATACCACTTTCAAAACTTAATCTCATTGAAGATGCAAGTGCACGTTACAAATCCTATCCACTTACAAAATATGTTTTAAATTTTTATATAATTTCTTTCTCTAATAAGCTGCAATTAAATCTAGAAGTCACTGCCATTATATTGGTGTTCTTTATGTAGAAAACTTTCTAATCTTGTATATTATGTTGATTTATTTTGTAAAAAAAACTCATCACATCTTCAAGTTTATATAAATTTATATCAAATTCAAGTTTAAGGAACAAATCCATGCTTATTCACACAAAGATTTCATTGGTTTTTATTGCTCATCAGCACATGGATTTACTCATCCACATGTGGATTTGTTATTCCACGCTTTGATTTTTTCATCCACGTATTAATTGTTTATTCACACATAAATTGTTTATTCACACAAGTATTGTTTATTTTAACTACATAAGGATTGTTCATTCGTATTTGTCGTGTTCAAATTTTAAAATATTCGTTGACACCGCCGCATCGCACGGGTTTACCACTAGTATAGTATAAATATGCATTTCTTTGGTTAAGTTAAGTTGTTTAATCTAAAAAATATGGAATTAAAATTGGATATAAAACCGAAATACAAACTATCTTATTTTCTAAAATCACTTATAGTAACATAAAAACCGAAAATTTAATGCAACGAAAAAAACTTGTGACATAGAGTCTAGAGTTTATGTACCATTATAAAAAGAAAATTATATTGACCATGTGGTGTTGATTTAAGTTATATAATAAATTAAAGATGGAACTATAGATATCAAAATCTACAAAAAAAATAGAGAAGAAAAAGAGAAGACATGACATAAAATGTTAAGAAATAAAACTATTGTCATTACGCAAACTCGGGCTCGAGCTCGGCTTGTTAAGAGCTTTATTTACTAGGCTCGAGCTCGGCTCGTTAGAAAATTTTCAGGCTTGAGCTCGGCTCGGCTCGTTTAGATTTAATTTATTTAATTTATTTACTTTAATTACTAATTTAATTATATTTATAATTATATTTTCTAAATTTAACATAAAATATTTTATTTAAATATATTTATCATAATTTTATATATAAAAATAATTAATTTTATAATTAAACACTTAATATAATAAATAAAAATTATATTTTCAGAAAGCTCGTTAAGGCTCGCGAGCCGGCTCGAGCTCGATATGTAAAGCTCGAGCTCGGGCTCGATAACTAAACGAGCCCTATTTTTGGGCTCGAGCTCGGGCTCGTTAAGGCTTGGCTCGTTTAAACTTTTTACCGATCCGATCCCGAGTATTTCACGAGCTGCCTTGGTTCGTTTACACCCCTACGCATAATGCTAAACAATTTTTAGTGCTTAACCTTTCAATTTACAAAAAAAAGGTTAATAATATTACTTTATTCTTATGAAGGCTCCTAACCCAAAAGATACTTCTTACCAAATTACAAAAACGCCCTTTAGTTGATTAAGTGTGTGTTTTTTTAGCTTTAATCTTTATTTTAATAAAAGAATAAATCATTTTTAACTTGCCATCTTTTAATTAACTCAAAAATATAATTCTCGTCTCTCTTTCCTATTAAAAACTAATTATCTTTTATATAAAATATTAATAATAAATCATTTTAAATAATTAAATTATACAATTAAATATAGCGGGTCCTAATACTCATACATCACTCCCCTCTTTATACACTATACACAAATTAAATTAATCATATCATACTCTCATAAGTTTTACTTATACATATTTTTTTAATACTTTTTAATATTAAAAAAGTACAAAAAGTGTTCTTATCTGTACATAGGGCTGTAATCGAGCCGAACCAGGCCTAGTGTAACGACCGGTTTTAACAGTCACTTGTGTTTTAATCAATTATGTTGAGATAATAATAAAATAAAATTTTGGGTATTATAGTTAACTAGTAACTAACTTGATTAGGTTGGTTGAGTGAGTTAACTAGTTTAAAAGATTGAGGGACTATAGTTGTCAAACCCTCAAACTTGTATTTAGATGGAATAAATGTTGACTTGTGTCAACATTTCAAGATATTTCTATCTTGTGTATGTGTGTGTTTACGTGAAGAGCCAAGAAGGGAGAAATGAAGAACTTCAAAAAAAACCCTAGCCTAAATTCGTTGGTTTCTTGGCCAAAACTCGAGATTGAAGGCTTAAATCACTATCCTTTGTGATTACTAACATCTTGTAAGTGACTTGTGATTCCTAATTTGATGTTAGTCATGATTTCTTGAGATGAACAAGTTTGGGGATAAACTCAACTCTTGAAATTGGTTGTTAAAATGAGTTAGAAACCATGAATCTATGCTTGTTTTGTGTTTAGAACAACCAAACTACTAGTTATTATGATATTTGTTGAATTTGAAATGGATGGAAGTTGGGTAACTTGAGAAGTTATGAATAAATCCATATGAGTGGGTTTAATAGCTAGTAGGATGGTTAATACCATGGTTTTGACTTGTGTGATGCATCAATTATAAATAATCATTTGTAAAGATTAAGAAATTGGTGATTTTTAGGACTTTGAATGGGATTGGTTAATGTTTAAACATTAACAAAATTTGTGAAGTTTAATGGTGCACACCAAGTGTTTGTTGAAATGCCAATAGTTGACTTTTGGTCAAATTTGGTGAATTGAATCATGAAATGGGTTTTGGGAGGTTATAATTGTAACCTAAAGTATTTGATAGTAAATTGTTTGAGTTGATAAGCCTATGTCAATCTTAACTAGAATGTTAGTTAAGAAAATGGAAACTTAGTCTACTAATTGGATTGGTGTGTCTATAAATGATTTGATTCATAGGTGTTGTTTGTTGATAGTGCAGTTTGACTTATTTAGTCAAACTGTGCATATCTAATTTTATGTTTGAATTGTGATTAGTTGCAATGAAATTGAGTGTTAATTGATGAGATAGTCTCACAATTGAATTAAATTGGTTATGAATTGTTAAATTTATAAAGGAATTGAGTTAATTGTGTGGTTTGGCTTATTTGGTCAAACTATGAGATTGTGATTATGTGTAGTCCACTAATTGAGTTGAATGGACTATGAATTTTTGAATTCATATTTGAATGGAATTGGTTATGAATTGTTGAATTCATATTTGAATTGGATTAATTATGAATTGTTTAGTTCATAATTGAAATTGGTTTGATTGTTAGGTTTGACTTTATTTAGTCAAATTGCATAAAGATCATAATGTTTGAATTATGACTTGTGTAATTGAATTGAATGTCAATTGGTTGGGTAAATCTATGATAGAAGTATCAGAGGATGAATATCATAGAATCATGGTTTATAAATGTTTATAAACCTATGAATTGTTGGTTGATATAAAATCTATGATGGAAGGACTAGAGTTTGAACATCATAGTATGAGCTGGAAATTGTTGAATACTTCACCACTTGAATGTGGAAGTAAATTTTCGTAAGTTATGATGGAAGTACTTGGGTGAGAACATCATAACTATGTTGAATCTCAATTTGCTACTTGAGTGTGATTTAATTGATTTGAATTGGTTGAAATTTGATTAATTGATAGAGTTGCTTTGTAATCTATAATGGAAGTACCTTAGGGGTGAAAATTATAGTAATTATTGATGAAATATGTTTGGTTATTGATTGAATAATCAAACGAGTTGAAATGAAAGGAAAAATTAGGAGTTAAATCCCTTTTGGTGATTTTGACCCGTTCGGGGAAAATAATGCATAAACTATGTTTGGTATGCATTTTTTATCTTTGAATTCATTATAATATGATTTGAACATGATAATAATACATATAATATGTATGTGAATGATTTAATGGAGTTTTGGAGGGGACATAGCGTTAATTGCTTGATTTTGGAATTTTGACCCGTTTGAGTGAATTGATTCACAAATTGATTGAATTAGTATCCAATTGGGCTTGGATATGTTGTGATATGAATTTGAGGAGTTGTTACTCCATATAATATGTATTGAGAACTTGTGGTTTAATTCCGGGCGGTTTGGATCGGTCGGAAGTGGTTAAAAAGGTCCTAAACGCGGAAAATGAAAATTTCTAAAATCAGGTGACAGTAAGTCTACGGCCGGGGAGTAGGGCTACGGCTTGGATGTTCTGTTAGGATGACAGTAAGCCTACGGCCGGGGAGTAGGGCTACGGCTGGGATGTTCTGTTAGGATGGCAGTAAGCTTACGGCCAGGCCATAAGCCTACGGCCCGGGCAATCTAGATTTGTCCGTTTTTGACGTTTTAAACGCGTTTTAAGGCCTAAAACCCTTCTGATTCGAGCCATAACCTACAGTTGGATAATCTTACTTAGTTCTTATGAACTAATGGTGAAAATATATGTGATGCGTTAAAGCTCATGATCAGGCGCATATGTTGAAAAATTCAAACGTTTTGGAAATTTTGGTTTTTGTGTTGTCATACAAACTAATGTATGATGATTTTGTAATGTAATTAGTAACTTAACAAGTTCATATAACTTGTGAAATGATTTGTGTCGCTTCCGCATAAATAGTTGATAAAGTTTTGAGTTAAAACTTAACTGGGAACTGGGACCTAAATTTGACACGTGTAAGCATGTATGGATTTTGGGTGTTACAAGTTGGTATCAGAGCCAATGGTTTGAGTGAATCAAGTGCGTCGCGAACTCTTGATCTCAAACTTTTGTGCTCTTGATATGAATTGATAATGTTTGAGTTGAAGACCCGATCATGAAGCTGAATGCACGAGGTTAGCACATATAATTCCTGCATTACATTGTTGAATTGATTGTTGAATATTGAAATTGAATTGATTTTGAATTGTTATTTTGAACCTAAATCTTTGTCCTAAGTGTGGAATGGAGAAAATAAGGAAACGTATGTATGATGTATGTACCATTACGTCTGGCCAACGTATTAGTGCAAACATGATATAAACGAAACCTTACGGAAACCATTTGATATTTAGGTCATTGAAATTAGGTAAGGTGTTAGGAATTGGTTTGAAAAGTGATTGTAGGATCACTTAGACTTGGGTTATGGTTAGTAGTAAATAGTGCCTTCGTGCACTTAAATTTGGATGTTGTGAATTGAATGTTGATTTATTAACATGAGTCTTGATGAAATTGTGAATAATATGATATGGTATAACTTGTGAAGGTGTCATTATATGTTTTATACTAATTGACACATGGAATCATAGACGATTCACATTAGAAAGAAAGTTAATGAAAGACCATTGTGAATGGCATTTGGGGTGATAAACCACATGTGTGTGGTGAAACATATAAGACCACTAGCTAGTGGCATTGAAATTGTTATGTAAAACCACTAGAGAGTGGCGTTAAAAATTAAATTTATTATGTAAGACCACAGGTGTGTGGCATTGGTTTATCATATAAGTCCATATTGAAATGACATTGAAATTTTTATGCAAGACCACATGTGTGTGGCATTAGTTATCATGTAAGTCCATAGTGAAATGGCATTGGATTTGACATGTTAGTCCACATTGATGTGGCGTGGTAGTAATCCACGAATGGGTGGGTTAAATAGTTGATCTAATTAAATAATTTGATTTTGATAATTGATGTGAGAAATTAGTTAGATGAGCTGACAATGGTGTTGTTAAATATTGTAACATCTGTGCCGGAACCGTTACCGGAACAGTAAACTGCACAGTAACTTGTACAGTAACCCGGATACAATTGAGGAGAAATACTTAGAAGCTATTAACATTCGATGCTAAACGTAAACTATTACACGATGTTTCTAAAATCCTGATTTAATCCTTATGGTTAAACAGTCAGAAACACCTCAGACAATCATGAGCAGATGCAAACATGTATGATTTTGTGTTATTAGGTTCAAACGTATGTGAGGATAATCAGAACCAAACTTAAACAGTTGTTGTTACAGAATGTTAAATCGACGAGCTATTCGTATAGGTGACGATCTGTACGAATAAATCTGATGGTTTAACGATCTAAAACGATGACTGAAAAGTAGAAAACAAAATCAGAAAGTGAAACGTACGATCGTGCTCGTACAGTTAGCGCTCTGTACGAAGATGCGCGTAAGTGACGTTTTCTGACGAAACGATAACGAAAACGAAGACATTTCGATCGATAATAAAGTTAAGGAAATATAATATTTCCTGTTTTACAATTTTGAAACTCATCAGAAAGAAATTTAAACGAAACTATTTTAAATTAAGGCGCGTAAAACCAAATACGGAATAATTAATGAACGCGTAAAAATAATAAACTACGACAGATAATTCAAGAATTTTAATATTTAAAATATTTCCATAAATAATCATCCTTCGAATATTTAAAATAAAGTCCTTTTTATTTAAATTACAAAACGCGCGCGTTACGATCCGGAAACGCAACGGAGACGAAAACCGATCAACCGAAACGAACCCGAATACCCTCGGGGTATTTAAACACCAAGATGTGGGATTCTTTCATTTTTCAGCCACTCTTTCTCTCTCTAAACTCTCTCTCCCAAATTCTCTCTCTCTTTAGAATAATCGTTCTTCAAATCGCGATAACTCGCTTGTTTCTTGACGGATTTGGGCGTTTTTGGTGTCCACGCGAAGCTCTCGACTCCCTCTACACGGAAGTACAATTGATCTAGAGTTTACTCCAGCCATTTTAAAGGTATGGAAGCTAGAATGTTTCGAAACCTAGGGTTTTCTTCATTTATTGTTTTACAAACTTTCATTCTGTTGTATACACCTATACACTCACGATAGCGAGCACCCTCGATCATTCATGGTTCGCTTAAAACCCCTTAGGACCGATGTTGGAACTGGCGAAGTGGGATGGAGCTGAGGAGGACGAACCCTACAGGTTCGTGGGCTGTACCATGGCCGAACCTTTAAGTCTAGGCGAACCCTTGCATGCCACCTACGAACCCTAGCCGAACCAGTGGACTCCAGCCGAACCCTTCGGCATCAAAAGCTATGAACCTTCCCTGCGAACTTGTCACGAACCTACCATGGCCGGGGAGCCTACATAAGAGTTGGCCGAACCTTTGTTTTGCCGAACCATCCTGTGGGACACGAACCTTATGTATTACATGCGAACCTTCCTTCTTAGGAACGAACCTTGTGTTCCTAAACCTTGGCCGAACTCCAGCGAACCCATGCACCCCTGAACATAATCACCGAACCCTCCATGGTTACCTTTGGCCGAACCTAGTTTCAATAAAACCAAAAAGGTTCGCTGGCCAAAACTGTTATGGGATGCGACCTTTGGTGAAACAGGCCCAAACAAGAGTTTTGTTCGGCCCATGATGGCCCATTTAGTTCTATACACATATTCGGCCCAGGTGATATCGACCGGCCCAATTAACTTGGCCCACCTATACCCTTCGGCCCAATCACTTACCCAATCCAAGGCCCAAACCAATTGGCCTAAACTCCTTAGTGAGGCCCATCTCTTATTCGGCCCAATGGGTTGGCCCAATAGCCTATGAAATTGACTCATCGCACATCCTTTGACCCATGTGATTTATTCGGTTCATACATAACCTTAAACGACCACGATTTCTTAAGTCGGCCCATGAATAAATATAAGCTTATTAAACTCATTCGGCCAATTAGATGGAAATTTAGCTTTATTTAACGAATTGATTCAAAATATCATAACCGGCATGGTGGTCTTGGAGTACTACTACAAAGGTGGCAACACTTTCATGGATATTTAAACATAACACTTAGCAATTACTTTTAAAGAATTAAGTAGTGATAAGTGTAACATAAGAATATATAACATCATGTACTAAACACTTGCTTTAAATGGTTATACATTAGTAAAATCCAAGAACAATGAATAAGGGCCGAATGATTAGCGAGACTCACGTGCATTAGCCCACTCTAGGGCTAACACTAACATTCACACACATACGAATCATTTCAACTCATACTTATAAGATGCAAACAACATGAAATCAATACAGAAACGTAAATACTACTACAAACACAACAAAGAGCGCGTGCATTCTTGTTTAACTTAGTCAACCACTTCAAACACCAGGTGAGTTCATTTGTCCCTTTTCAAACTTATTTGTTTTACTTCGGGACTGAGAAGCATGTTAAACATTTTCATAAACCATTGAAATGTTATTTAATGCTTTAAACACAAACATGATACTTATGTTGAAGCTTATGCTTGGAACCTTTTATACTTTGAGAAACATTGGACTTGAAACTTATACTTTAGACTTGTGGCGTGAGATCATATGAGGGATGCTTATGAGACTTGAATGCATGATATTGAAATGCTTGGATAGGAAAACAAAGACTAAGGCTATAGTGTAAATAGCAAATGCTATTCACTTTATACTTAATTACATTATACAAACACTTTGTGATCAAACTGGAAACTAGTATACTTGAGAAGCTATAGACTTGATACTTATACTTTAAACGAGAAGTTTAAACTAAATACTTGAGGCTTACTACATAGATTTGAAGCCTAAACATTATGCTAAACCTTTATGATACAAACTTGATGCTTAAACTTGGAGCTAAATACTTACGTTATAAACTATGTGCTTAAACTATACGATTGAGGTTTAACTTTATAAACTTTATGTTTAACTATATACAAAATCTTAAGGCTTTGAAAATACTTAAATTAAACACTAATGCTTTATACAATTATTTCGGAAAGTTAATGTTCTACACCTTTAGTAAAGTAATAAATTACTTTACACTTGTAACGATTTGCTTAAACTTAATTTGAAACATATATGCTTAGAAATACATATATACGTGAGATGCTTGAAATACTTGGATGCTTAATACACTTGAAATACTTGAGAACATGTGAATACTTGTTACACTTGAGATACTTGAAAACACACGAATACTTGTATACTTAGAATACTTGAAACACGTGAATGCATGATACATTTGGGATACTTGAATACTTGAATGCATGATATACTTGGGATACATTTGGATTCTTGAACACTTGAATGCTTGAAACATGCGATGCTTAAACAAAAGACTGATTGACCGACGTGTGTTGACCTGTGTGTCAACCCCTACTAGTCATCAGTGAAACAATATGAATGCTTTAGACTAGTATGCATAAACTTTTGGACATTGTAAGACAGACTGTTGGCCGCCGCGTGTTGACATGTGTGTCAACCCCTACTAGTCATCAGTGTTCTTCTTTGTCAGAGTCATGTAAGACAGACTGATTGGCCGCCGCGTGTTGACCTGTGTGTCAACCCCTACTAGTCATTCAGTGTTCTTCTTGATTCATCCATGGTGATGACAAGTGACTAGAATGATTGAGTTCTTCTAGTTGACTTTGTGTTAACTTGAAGGTTTCTCTATCAAAACATGTCACGAGTCATAAATAGGATCATTATGGATGGATGCTGAACTCCTTAGGGTTTTCAGCTGTCCATAATGGTGCCTATTAAACTTGAGACTTATTCGTTGTGAAATCAATAGTGTGGAGTGAAACGCTTAATTATCATTAATAACAATATGTTAAGCAGCCCGGTATGTGGTGGGACGGTGGCTGGGGCTTGTCCCCTACATATGCCCTATATATAAGCATACTTGGTTGGATAGCATAGGTGGTTGTTAGTGAGGTTAAGGATGTCATTTCGGGGGAAACAAAGTAAACATTGGCAGGGAAACAAAGTAAACATTGGCAGGGAAACAAACGTTAAGAATCATATGTCATGAGATCAGAGTAGTGGGATGAAATGCTTAATTATCATTAACAACAATATGTTAAGCAGTCCGGTATGTGGTGGGACGGTGGCTGGGGCTTGTCCCCTACATATGCCCTATATATAAGCATACTTGGTTGAATAGCATAGGTGGTTGTTAGTGAGGTTAAGATTGTCATTCAGGGAATCAAGGTAAACAATTACAGGGTAATCTAATTCAAAGAATCAAACATTTGGAATCAAACATTGTGGGAATCATACGGGTAGGATGAGACGCTTAATTATCATCAGGAACAATATATCATGTGGTTCAGTATGTGGTGGGACGGTGGCTGGGGCTTGTCCCCTACATATGCCCTATATATAAGCATACTGAATCAGATGGTATAGGTGGTTAATGGTGAGGTTAAGGTTGTCATTCAAAGGATTTTACAAACGATTTTACATAAAAACTACATGAACTCACCAACCACTGTGTTGACATTGTTTTATTACATGCTTTCTCAGGTGACGCACATGATTAAGCTAAGATTCAGGATTGCATACTAGGATGACCGGACATAGATCCTAGTTGACTTTTGAAGAAGCACATCTTTTGAGATCGATACGAATCTCTTTTTGATATCTTGTACAAATACAAGATAGATATATTTGATTCTTTTGGATAGGTTTACTTTGTTAAATTACCCAAACCTTGATATTTGTAATTTAACTTTGTAATCCTAGAATATGTTTTATTGTGCTTAATTATTCTTAACATTGATGCTATGTAAACAATCTGATCATCACGATTATCATTCACGATATCGCGCGCCGGGAACCTTCCGCCCGACAGGGACTTCGATCCAACCCCGCCGGCTCGGGGTGTGACAGATTAGTATCAGAGCTCAAAGTATAGAAAATAATAGGTCACTTACTTAAACGGTTTGACCTAGACTATAACTTAGGGACCTCATGTAGAGAACATAAGACTTAAGTTTGCATTGTGTCTTCTGCATTCGATCACTGCTCTAACCAATATCTTTGGTTATGATCAGAATGCCGCCTAGAAGACAACCGACCCCGGTACCTACTTCACAAACCTCAGCACCGCACTCTTCAACACCATCACCACCAGATTCACCACCGCCGCCGCCTCCTCCTCCACTAGACCCTCCTCCGAATCCGAATGCAGCTGTAGTTCTGGACCCTGCTACGGTCACCTTGGCAACATTACTGAGTAGCCAGTTGACTAACCAGATGAAGGATATTATCCCGGAGATGATCAACAAGATTCGAGACCACGGTAACAACTCCGGGCGTACTACGGGGGAATCTAGTGGAAACGCTGGCGCTAAATCGGACTGTTCATACAAATCATTCGTAGGATGCAAACCGCCAAGTTTCAACGGCGTTGAAGGAGCTGTTGGACTCATTCAATGGTTAGAAAAGATGGAGGCTACATTGGACCTAAGAAGTTGTCCGGAGAGACATAAGGTCCGCTATGCTGCTGGATCTTTCAGTAAGCGTGCCCTAACTTGGTGGAACTCCCAGATAAATGCTCGAGGTAGGGATGAAGCATTAGCCATGCCTTGGGCAGAATTCCCTCTTGAGGAATGAGTTCTGTCCTAAGCACGAGCTACAGAACTTGGAAGTTGAACTCTCAAATCATGTGATGAAAGGAGCTGATCACATGACATACACTACTCGCTATCATGAATTGGTAGCCTTGGTGCCTGAGATGGTGCCAAGACTGGAAAAGCGAATTGACCGATATGTAGGAGGATTACCATCCTGCATTCAGGGCATTGTATTTGCTGCAAACCCAGCAACTTTAGAATCTGCTATCTCCTTGTCAGCTAAACTCACTGATGTGATGGTGAAGTCCGGAGAATTGAAAGATGATTCAGACAAGACTAAGGAGAAACAACCAAAGAAGAAACAAAAGGCCATCCAACAATACGCGATGCCCACACCACTCAATCAAGTTGCGGTAGTATCTACTAAAGCTGCACGCAAACCTTAAACTGGTGTACATCCTCAATGTGCACAATGTCAGTTTCATCATGCTGCCACTATGCCGTGTAGGCAGTGTACCAACTGTGGCCAAAAAGGCCATATGGCTCAACACTGTCGAACTTCACCGACTCCGGCTGTGAACAATGCTACTATGGCAAAACCATCACCACAAAACCTTGGCAACTACAACAACAACAATCAGTGATGCTTTAACTGTGGAGAACTAGGTCATTTCTCCAGGAACTGCCTAAAGAGGGCACAACCAGGAGATCAATTACCGAGGGGAAGAGCTTTCATGATAGGAGCTCCTGCTGCACGCCAAGACCCAGAAACGGGTACTAGTATGTGACACCCTGTAACTCATAAGACTTCATTTTATTTTGATACTAATAAGAATAAGAAATTTATCTTATTCCTATTAAGTATAACCACATGCGTATTCCATGAGAATTTAGGAACTCATTCATTGCGTAGAAACAATGGAAGAATCCTTAGTTAATACATAGAACATACACAGAAAACCACCACTAACACTAAGGTTGTACAACAATTGATGCTCATAGCATCAGTTCGTTTTGACCAATAAGGTGTTAGAACCATGCAAAGATTCAGTAAGTCATAACCGTAGGACAACTATGAACAATAAGATTAGCAGAACTGTGAGGACATACATAAGGATCCCAAACGCGACCCAGAGTTTGTTTGGGAGCGAAGGGACATCACTTCAAACAAAGGTTTCCCCATTTGTTACAAAGAAAGTTGTACCCGATAATAACTTTTAAATTTCGGGACGAAATTTCTTTAACAAGGGGAGACTGTAACATCTGTGCCGGAACCGTTACCGGAACAGTAAACTGCACAGTAACTTGTACAGTAACCCGGATACAATTGAGGAGAAATACTTAGAAGCTATTAACATTCGATGCTAAACGTAAACTATTACACGATGTTTCTAAAATCCTGATTTAATCCTTATGGTTAAACAGTCAGAAACACCTCAGACAATCATGAGCAGATGCAAACATGTTTGATTTTGTGTTATTAGGTTCAAACGTATGTGAGGATAATCAGAACCAGACTTAAACAGTTGTTGTTATAGAATGTTAAATTGATGAGCTATTCGTATAGGTGACGATTTGTACGAATAAATCTGATGGTTTAACGATCTAAAACGATGACTGAAAAGTAGAAAACAAAATCAGAAAGTGAAACGTACGATCGTGCTCGTACAGTTAGCGCTCTGCACGAAGATGCGCGTAAGTGACGTTTTCTGACGAAACGATAACGAAAACGAAGACATTTCGATCGATAATAAAGTTAAGGAAATATAATATTTCCTGTTTTACAATTTTGAAACTCATCAGAAAGAAATTTAAACGAAACTATTTTAAATTAAGGAGCGTAAAACCAAATACGGAATAATTAATGAACGCGTAAAAATAATAAACTACGACAGATAATTCAAGAATTTTAATATTTAAAATATTTCCATAAATAATCACCCTTCGAATATTTAAAATAAAGTCTTTTTTATTTAAATTACAAGACGCGCGCGTTACGATCCGGAAACGCAATGGAGACGAAAACCGAGCAACCGAAAAGAACCCGAATACCCTCGGGGTATTTAAACACCAAGAGGTGGGATTCTTTCATTTTTCAGCCACTCTTTCTCTCTCTAAACTCTCTCTCCCGAATTCTCTCTCTCTAGAATAATCATTCTTCAAATCGCGATAACTCGCTCGTTTCTTGACGGATTTGGGCGTTTTTGGTGTCCACGCGAAGCTCTCGACTCCCTCTACACGGAAGTACAACTGATCTAGAGTTTACTCCAGCCATTTTAAAGGTATGGAAGCTAGAATGTTTCGAAACCTAGGGTTTTCTTCATTTGTCCCTTTTCAAACTTATTTGTTTTACTTCGGGACTGAGAAGCATGTTAAACATTTTCATAAACCATTGAAATGTTATTTAATGCTTTAAACACAAACATGATACTTATGTTGAAGCTTATGCTTGGAACCTTTTATACTTTGAGAAACATTGGACTTGAAACTTATACTTTAGAATTGTGGCGTGAGATCATATGAGGGATGCTTATGAGACTTGAATGCATGATATTGAAATGCTTGGGTAGGAAAACAAAGACTAAGGCTATAGTGTAAATAGCAAATGTTATTCACTTTATACTTAATTACATTATACAAACACTTTGTGATCAAACTGGAAACTAGTATACTTGAGAAGCTATAGACTTGATACTTATACTTTAAACGAGAAGTTTAAACTAAATACTTGAGGCTTACTACATAGATTTGAAGCCTAAACATTATGCTAAACCTTTATGATACAAACTTGATGCTTAAACTTGGAGCTAAATACTTACGTTATAAACTATGTGCTTAAACTATACGATTGAGGTTTAACTTATAAACTCTATGTTTAACTATATACAAAATCTTAAGGCTTTGAAAATACTTAAATTAAACACTAATGCTTTATACAATTATTTCGGAAAGTTAATGTTCTACACCTTTAGTAAAGTAATAAATTACTTTACACTTGTAACGATTTGCTTAAACTTAATTTGAAACATATATGCTTAGAAATACATATATACGTGAGATGCTTGAAATACTTGGATGCTTAATACACTTGAAATACTTGAGAACATGTGAATACTTGTTACACTTGAGATACTTGAAAACACACGAATACTTGTATACTTAGAATACTTGAAACACGTGAATGCATGATACATTTGGGATACTTGAATACTTGAATGCATGATATACTTGGGATACATTTGGATTCTTGAACACTTGAATGCTTGAAACATGCGATGCTTAAACAAAAGACTGATTGACCGACGTGTGTTGACCTGTGTGTCAACCCCTACTAGTCATCAGTGAAACAATATGAATGCTTTAGACTAGTATGCATAAACTTTTGGACATTGTAAGACAGACTGTTGGCCGCCGCGTGTTGACATGTGTGTCAACCCCTACTAGTCATCAGTGTTCTTCTTTGTCAGAGTCATGTAAGACAGACTGATTGGCCGCCGCGTGTTGACCTGTGTGTCAACCCCTACTAGTCATTCAGTGTTCTTCTTGATTCATCCATGGTGATGACAAGTGACTAGAATGATTGAGTTCTTCTAGTTGACTTTGTGTTAACTTGAAGGTTTCTCTATCAAAACATGTCACGAGTCATAAATATGATCATTATGGATGGATGCTGAACTCCTTAGGGTTTTCAGCTGTCCATAATGGTGCCTATTAAACTTGAGACTTATTCGTTGTGAAATCAATAGTGTGGAGTGAAACGCTTAATTATCATTAATAACAATATGTTAAGCAGCCCGGTATGTGGTGGGACGGTGGCTGGGGCTTGTCCCCTACATATGCCCTATATATAAGCATACTTGGTTGGATAGCATAGGTGGTTGTTAGTGAGGTTAAGGATGTCATTTCGGGGGAAACAAAGTAAACATTGGCAGGGAAACAAAGTAAACATTGGCAGGGAAACAAACGTTAAGAATCATATGTCATGAGATCAGAGTAGTGGGAAGAAATGCTTAATTATCATTAACAACAATATGTTAAGCAGTCCGGTATGTGGTGGGACGGTGGCTGGGGCTTGTCCCCTACATATGCCCTATATATAAGCATACTTGGTTGAATAGCATAGGTGGTTGTTAGTGAGGTTAAGATTGTCATTCAGGGAATCAAGGTAAACAATTACAGGGTAATCTAATTCAAAGAATCAAACATTTGGAATCAAACATTGGGAATCAAACATTGTGGGAATCATACGGGTAGGATGAGACGCTTAATTATCATCAGGAACAATATATCATGTGGCTCAGTATGTGATGGGACGGTGGCTGGGGCTTGTCCCCTACATATGCCCTATATATAAGCATACTGAATCAGATGGTATAGGTGGTTAATGGTGAGGTTAAGGTTGTCATTCAAAGGATTTTACAAACGATTTCACATAAAAACTACATGAACTCACCAACCATTGTGTTGACATTGTTTTATTACATGCTTTCTCAGGTGACGCACAGGATTAAGCTAAGATTCAGGATTGCATACTAGGATGACCAGACATAGATCCTAGTTGACTTTTGAAGAAGCACATATTTTGAGATTGATACGAATCTCTTTTTGATATCTTGTACAAATACAAGATAGATATATTTGATTCTTTTGGATAGGTTTACTTAGTTAAATTACCCAAACCTTGATATTTGTAATTTAACTTTGTAATCCTAGAATATGTTTTATTGTGCTTAATTATTCTTAACATTGATGCTATGTAAACAATCTGATAATCACGATTATCATTCACGATATCGCGCTCCGGGAACCTTCCGCCCGACGGGGACTTCGATCCAACCCCGCCGGCTCAGGGTGTGACAAATGTGGAAAAAAATGACCCGTTATGATGTAAACAATAAAACATGATAATGTTGTAAATGAATGTGTTTATATGGGAAAATATGACCCATTGACTTGCCTAATGATGCAAGTAATTGAACATGTCATTTAGACATGATGTTTGTTTGTGAATCATCCACAAAGGTGTGGGCATATCTTTATGAAAACATATGTTGTGAGAAGTTGATTACATGATTATATGTAATGATGTGTTTAATTAGAATTTGAAGTCTTAAAGAATTGAAATTTGAAAATAGTTGAGTTATGATATATATCTTAGGATACCTTGATTATCCTTAAAGATATTTGGGATATAAGTATATGTTAATATACATAATAAATCATTTGGGCATTTACAGGTGAAAATGATTTTTGTGATTGAAATTGTTTGAAACCTAAGATATTAGCCAATTCATGATCATGATGTATTGAAAAGGTGGTGGGTTGGCGGCTGGGCATATGCCCTACGTATACCCTATACATAAACTTTATTCGATGCATCAAGAAAGTGTTGGTTATAAACTTAGGTGATAGATGAGGTAGAATGAGAAATGACTTATACATTTTGGCATAAGTGTCGTAAGTCATTATTGATTAAAATTTAAACTGTTATGGGCTTGATATGCCTTAAGTAAAATTGAATGCTTTGACATTTGGTGTCGATCTATGCTATTTGATGTTTTGACATAAGTGTCACAGCAAATGAAACTGTTACTATAAACATGTGATTGTGAAAGCTGCTTATGCTTTACTGAAAAGAAGTTGTAGCTAACACATGTTTGTAGATTGATGTGATTAATTGATTTGTATAATAAGAAGTTTGTGAATTTCTTGAATTGATCTATTCTTGTGTGATAGGATGAGGAGAAAATGAGTAATGTATTCTGTATGTGATACCATTATCATGAGTTGAAAAAGAGTAATCACATCTCGTGATATGGGTTTGATACCTTAGTAAATCACTAAAGAATACAAATAGGGTTGTGTAAGACAGTTTGATTGTTATATTGATGTTTTCAACCGGTTATGACATTATAAAATAATCAGTGTCTGTTAACATCATCCATATAACATTGGACTTTCAAGAATTGATATATTATGCATAAGTGAAGAAAACCATAATGAATACGAAATGTGGATAATAGAAACAAGTATGGACATAATGTGATTATGTGGTAAATACTTGTGGTACATGTTCATTTATGCTAGTGAATTGGTTGTTGGTTGTATCATATAAATTGATTTAGTTTATGGGGCAATGCAAATTGCTAAAGCTCCGTATTAGTTGGTATAGATCGATATGCAAGAATTGTTGTGTTGATTAAATGACTATTTGATAAGTGTTTAGTAGTGCTTTGAATTTTGTAAATTGAACATCCCATAATGGTGATGGTTATAGTTGGTTATGCAAATCCTTGGGTTCATAATTACTTGATTCTATTGATTTAAGTGCACATGAACCATTGGTAATAAGCAAAACGAAATACTAATATATTGAGTGTACTAGTATGAAATGTTGAATTAATTGGTATTATATGGTGGAAGTACCGGAGGGAGAACATCATAGATGAAATAGTAAGTAACTTAACTTACAAACACTATATATATATAGTAGGTTAAGCCGACTAATTGAAATTTGATTTTTATCAGTTGGTTGTAAGATATAAGTTTGACTAATGAAAGTCAAAGTAAAGAGTTGATTATGTGAATAAATGGTAGTAGTATGTATGATATAAGTGGAATTAATCATATGGTATATAAAGTTGGTGAAGATAATAAATCAAACCAATTAATCATATGATCATTAAGAAGTGGAACAATTCATATGTTAAGTTATATGATTGTTGAGTGAGTCAAATTGACCATATGTGATGTTTGACTTTAAAAAGTCAAAATTATGCCTATTTTTAAAGAAATAGGGTACCTAAGATATGTATAAATGGTATTTATACATATGATGGAATGAATTATTAGGTGATTGTTCAAATGAGAGGTGAAAAAGGTGTATAGAAATACACTTGAGTGTATGATGGGGTTTGAATTAATGAAGTCAAACCAAATAACATGTTATGGGAATTGATATGCAAATCTTAAGTATGATGATTTCATATATGTATGAAATACTTAAGAAAACTGATTAATATGCGATAGTTATGCGTAAGGGGACAATGAATATATAGAGTTATATGATTGACTAAATGTGTAGAATTGGATTTGATCAAAGTTTGACTTAAAAAGTCAAACTGCTAAAACTATGGATGAGTTTGATAATAACTCAAGTAATAGGATTTGAGAATAAGTAAATATTTAATCACAACGATGTGTGATAATAGAGGTTGGAATGATGACATTTGAGTTATAATTAGTTGAGTAAACTAAAATAGTAAGTTGTTTATAGGTTCCATTGAAGCTATGTTGGGGTTATGAACAATGGGATGTTAGGAGGAGTTAAAGTCTTCAAGAAGACTTACTTTAAATCATGTTATCAAATGATTTGATAGCATATGTTGTAGTTGAGGAAGTAACGGGCGGATGAATCCGTTTATATACTAATTGATGAATTAGAAATTGATAGTGGGTTTAAAGGATGAAGAGTGAGATAATGAATTATTACTCCCATCTTCTTAGAGGTATAAACGGTTTTGGGGAAGAAACCTTTGTAAGGGGAGGAGATTTGTAACGACCGGTTTTAACAGTCACTTGTGTTTTAATCAATTATGTTGAGATAATAATAAAATAAAATTTTGGGTATTATAGTTAACTAGTAACTAACTTGATTAGGTTGGTTGAGTGAGTTAACTAGTTTAAAAGATTGAGGGACTATAGTTGTCAAACCCTCAAACTTGTATTTAGATGGAATAAATGTTGACTTTCTTTTTGACATCAATTCGTTAGATTGCAATTTTATTTTTAAAATCTCTTGCCTTTTGTATCAGTGTTGCACCAAGCCCTAATTTCCTTGTCATCACACCCCTCATTGAATTTGGCATCTCAATCCTTCCCAAATTCAGCACTGCAAATCCACGTCTGATCCTTCTTTTACCCTCCAATGGCTTCGATCAAGACTTCCAGTTTGCGGCCCAAATTTGTCCATAGCCTTCCCTTAGATTTATGATGCTTATGCTAGAATTTTCTGCCTGATTTCTAATTGATGTAGTGGCAATTAATTTTAAGTTTCCCTTGTGGCGACTCTGATACCACTTTTGCCCAGAGAATTCATACATCTTGTTTCCCATACTCATACACGAACTTTATTGAACTGGAAATAAGAACACGCTTGAAACGCATTGAATTTGATTAAACATAAATCCGATTCACATACATATTTATAGACACAAATACCCTATATTTATAGTAATAGAATTTGTGGTTAACTACTAATGACATTTTCTCAACTGTTGAAACAGTTTAAAACCAACCAATTTCAGCTATGACTATTTTGCCCCTGCAGACATTTAAATGCCTATGACATAACATACTCGGCTTATATACAATGTTCAAGCAGCCCAAAAATACATAAAATATTAATATAATCTTTTTGCCCAACTTGACCCGCTAAGCCTTCAATCTAGGAAACTTGATCATATGTGGTACCGTCTGACTCAAATTTCATAATCTATTTTGTCACTTGTCACATCCTTAAAACACTATTTACAACACTATTGTCACTTGTCATCTTTTTACACCATTATTGCCACTTATCAATTTTAATCATTTCATTTAATTCTCTTTCCTATTAAATAGTCATCTTCTCTCTTTTATTAAATAATTTTTTTTTGTTAAATACTTATAATACTAATAACTAACATATTATTTATCTTTTTATTATAAAACACACTTAACTTTTTTTATAACATATGAAATTTTATAAAACCAAAATTTTTTAAAATAAGAAATATTTTATTTTAGAAAAAAAAACAAAATTTATGTAAAAAACAAGTTATCTTAAAAATATTTTTGAAAAATAAAATATACTATAAAAGAAGTTTTTAAACAATAACATTTTTATAAACAAATGACTTTTTTTAATTTATTTAGAAATTGAAGAAATAAAAGTGATAGAAAAAGTGTAGTTTTATCCGTTATGTTTAACGCTATTTTTAAATTGGGTCATTTAGCTTTAATAGTTATAAAAATTATATTTTATATTATTGATTTATAAAAGTTAGTTTTTAATATAATACTAACTGTAGTTTCTAAAATCAGTTATTTCAAAGATATCAATTGTTAAACATTAAAAGGTTATATATCATTTGTATATGATTAAATTTTTTAATTATTTTTTTATCACTTAAAATATTTATAAATATGTAACTAAAAATTTTATATCAAAATATTGTTTTATTATTGCTAAACTTTCATTGCTAATTATTTAATACTTTATAATAAATTCATGTAATACACGAGTTAATAACGTAGTTAAGTATAAAAATATTCCACATGGTTTAGCAATAGACACACCTTTAGGCCAGGTCTAAGTTTGAAAAGGCATGTTTGAGTTAACATTTGCACAAATAATTTTGTGTGTAATCCATCTCTATTATGCACTAGATTATTAACCCGTGTATATATTACACGGATTTATTATAAAATATTAAATAGTTAGATATGAAAATTTAGCAACTATAAGATAATATTTTTATATAAAATGATTAATTTACATATTAATAAATATTTGAAGTGAAAAAAAAATAAAAACTTTAATCATATATACAAATGATATATGACCTTTTAATGTTTAATAATTGATATTTTTGAAATAATTGACGTTAAAAACTTAAGTTAGTATTATATTAAAAACTAACTTTTATAAATCAATAATATAAATCTAATTTTAATAATTACTAAATTTAATTGACCCAATTTAAAAATATCATTAAACATAACGGAACAAAAGTTTAACTTTTTCTATCATTTTTATTACTTTAATTTATAAATACACTATAAAACGTCATTTGTTTATAAAATCTCAATGTTTAAAAGCTTCTTTAATAGTATACTTTATTTAAAAAAATTTAAGATAACTTATTTTTTACATAATTTTTTTTTGAGAATAAAATATTTATTACCTTAAAAATCTTGGTTTTAAAAATTTCGTTATTCTATAAAAAAATTTAAGTGTGTTTTATAATAAAAAGATTAATAATATATTAGTTATTAATCTTATAATTATTTAATAAAAAATTATTTAATAATAGAGAGAAGATAGTTATTTTAAGGAGTGATAATTAAGTGGATTAATAAGGAATTGACAAGTGTTAGTAGTGTCACTTGTGGTGTAAAAAGTAGACAAGTAGCAATAGTGTTGTAAGGAGGTGACATGTGACAAAATATTTAATCTTTTATTACAGAGTAGAGATATATCTAGGCCTGAAATCGTTTTGATTACACATTACATGGTGTGATGGATTTTCCTATATACATGATACGGATGTGTGGAAAAACACGAGTGAATGTAAAGATCTCTCATCCCAAGTATATGCATGTGCACCGTGAGACATCTTACATTCTTATGGGGTTTTTTTTACAGATAGAAGTTTGCTAAGGAATTCGCATTTTCCGTAATTACACAAAATTGTTTTGGTAAGGCATTTATAGGTTCCATTACTATGAGAATGCTTGCAACAAATATGAGCCGCTTAGTTTTCTAAATTTAAAGAATTTTAAAATAAATGTAAATGTAACTATAACACCTAGCTACTTACTGAAAAAAATTTATAATATCCTCTTCCTATAACAATACTTTTACAAAACACTGTTGATAATTATTAAAAAAAATCTATAGTTTAAAAAATCATCTTAGGCAAGAAATGTAATTAAGTAATAAAAGTTGATAGAATCCTTTAGAGTTTTTGTTTTATAATCCTTTCCGGTTATTTGCCCGAATAGTGTTAAACCGTTTGCCCCATGGGTGCCTCCTATTCTCATTTCTTAGCGCGACATGGGTGCTGCCTACTCTCAGATTTTGTTTTCATTCAGAAAGGACAAAATATTGCTATTGGTCATTATAAAATGAAGCTACCCGGTCACCGGACCGATATGCGTCTATAGTGTGTTTGCTTTGACTCTTTTATTTCATTTTATTTTTTAAAAAACATCCCATGTGATCGACTGTTCTTTTCTAAATAAGTTTACTAGACACATTCATATCACATCTCCTTTTCGTCGATTCATCTATACAAGTTTATAAATTTCTATAAAAGATTATTGCATCAAAAAGCTAAATGGGAGACTTGGTACTAAACAGGGAATAGTGGAGATATATGACAGCAAAAGATCAACTAGCTTACAATATTAAAGCATCAAAATAATTGGTTCCAAATAATGATTTGTATAAATGTTGTTTATAATTCTTAAATCAAAATATTAAATTTGATTCTTTTTTTTGTAAAACTGTTGACTAAAAATAACGTTAAGGGACAAAAGTAAAAGTGCACTAATTTTAACGTTATTTTAATTATTTTGTGAAAATAACGTTAAAATCTTTGAAATGATCAACTTCAAACGATAACTTTGAGCCGGGGACTCTTTCGAAGCAGCTTCTCTATCCCAATTGGGATAGGGGTAAGGTTTGTATCTATCTTTCCCCCCCAGACCCTACTGAAAAGTGGGAATATACTGGTTAAGGTTATTGTTATTGTATTGTTGACTAAAAATCATTTTCACCATATATTTAATATTTTATAAATCAATAATATAAATATAATTTTTATAATTACTAAATTTAATTGACACAATTTAAAAATATCGTTAAATATAACGGACCAAAAGTGTAACTTTCTGTATCATTTTTATTACTTTAATTTAAAAAACGTCATTTGTTTATAAAAGTCTCATTGTTTAAAAACTTCTTTAATAGTATCCTTTATTTTTTTTAAAAAAAATATTTTTTAAGATAACTTATGTTTTACATAAATTTTGTTTTTTTTTGAAAATCAAATATTTCTTACTTTAAAAACTTTGGTTTTAAAAAATTTCCTAATTTATAAAAAAAATTAAGTGTGTTTTATAATTATTTAACAAAAGAAAAAAAATATTTAATAAGAGAGAGAACATAGTTATTTTAAGGGGTGGGGATTAAGTAGAATAATAAGGAATTGACAAGTGTCACTTGTGTTATAAGAAGAGACATGTGACAATAGTGTTGTAAGAATGTGACATGTGACAAAATATTTAATCTTTTATTATAAAGTATAGATATAGATATAGACACGTATGTCAAGGACTAAAATGGTTTTGAGTACGCATTACATGGTGTGATCGATTTTCCTATTTACATGATACGGATGTGTGTAAAAACACGAGTGAACTTAAAAGATCTCTTCTCCCAAGTATATGCATGTGCATGTCAATAGGTCATCATGCATTCATATTTTTTTTTGTTTTTTGGACAAAAAAGTTTTGGTAATGCATTATTTTTTGGTAATTACAAAAGAAAAAAAAGTTTTGTAAATAATTCACTTTTTACCAAAAGAAGCTTCTACAAGCATATGCATGTGCACCGTGGGACATCCTACATTCTTATAGTTTTTTTTACAGAAAGAAGTTTGCGTAAGGAATTCGCATTTTCAGTAATTACACAAAATTGTTTTGGTAAGGCATTTATAGTTTCCATTATTATCAGAATGCGAGCAACAAATATGAGCCGCTTAGTTTTCTTTTTTCAAAGAATTTTAAAATAAAAGGAAATGTAATTATAACACCTAGCTACTTACTGAAAACAAATTTTATAATATCCTTTTTGTATAACAATACTTTTACAAAACACTGTTGATAATTATTAAAAAAAATCTACAATTTAAAAAAATCATCTTAGATAAGAAATGTAATTAAGTAATAAAAGTTGATATAATCCTTATGGGTTTTTGTTTTATAATCCTTTTCTAGTTATTTGCCCGAATAGTGTTAAACTGTTTGCCCCATGGGTTCCTCCTATTCTCAGTTCTTAGCCGCGGCATGGGTGCTGCCTACTCTCAGTCTCAGTCGCAACTTAAGTGCCAACTACTTGCATTTTTCGGGTGGTACCCATCACTCTCAAATATATCGTTTTCTCAATATTTGTTCTTGTCAAGGTATTAAGTTTTTTTAGTGACATTGTAGATTGTAAGTAGGGTTTCAACATGTTCAATTTTAAAGCTTGAGACCACCACGTATTATTTTGCCACATAATTTGGAGGCCACATTTTTTTTTTTCTAAAACTAGTGTTGAATTCCATTGGTATATGTGATTGTGAACCTCTGATGATGTTTGATACAACACCTAATTTATCAAACTATTCGCTTCTTACCTAAGGTGATTTTTTGAAATATATATTTTTGTAAAAGTATTGTTATACGAAGAGGATATTATAAAATTTGTTTTCCGTGAGTTGTGCTAGGTGTTATAGTTACATTTTCTTTTATGGCAAATTGGATTTAAATAATCCAAACTTTTATCAGTTGGCCACTAGCAGTCCCAACTATGAAAATCCCCAATAACGGTCCCAACTTTCGACTTATTTACCTACAATGGACCGCCGTCAAGTTTCACTTAACTCCGTTAAAAGTTTGCTGACTGGACTGTGTATGTGTGCGTTTGACGTGGCAAATGTGCTGACGTGTTCATCCTCTTCATCAGTTCGAAACAAGCACTTGAGATCGCCTTCTTGATTATAACACCCGTTTGATGGTCGTAAGGTGTAACAGCCGAAAATTTAGCACATTTGATCGTGCTTGAAATCCACGCTGAATTGACAATCGAAATTATTACAGGATGAAAGTATGCGAGAAATAGTGAACGTGGGCGAAAACCGTGCGCAAAACGGAGTTACGGATTGTCCGGAATCGCGAAACGAAGAAAATTTTCAAAGTATGGAATTTCTGGGCTCGTCGCGGTACGCGAAGGAGAGGATGAGGATTCTTCGCGGTACGCGATGGACCAAAGTGTCTGAGATTCTCCGGATTTCTTCGCGGTACGCGAAGCCCTTTTGGGCTCCTTGTCACGGTACGCGACGGGTGAGGCGGTGGAAAAAGTTGATTACTTCATCAACATTTCATTCAGAAGATTATTTTCTTCTGATATTCGAACATATTCGCCTCCCAGACGAAAAACACACATATTATACTATCAAATCTTAGTTTCAAGACAATCAGAAGTCATGGATCGCACCAGGGATCATATCTACAAGTACTGATCGTTGTTTTACCCGCAGAACTTCGTCTGATTAGGTAATGGTTCATTTTAACCGTCTAGATTGATAATGATTGATTAAATCTTGTGTTTGAACGTGTATTTAATGTTTATGATAACATGCAGATTAGTATGTTAAACATGGTGATATTTTACGATACCTGGGTAAATCAACAACAAGGATTGATCAATTCTAAGCCATTGATCTGTATAGGAACTCGTTTTAGCATTATAATCAACAACATTAACTATTTGATTAATCCGAGATTATTCTGATTAATCAAGTGTGTTATCAACCTAATATTGGTTTGATGACTTTCAAGACAATGTCTTTGACATTTGGACGTTCAGAAAGATTTAATCAGTAAATTAAAACATAAATAACCTATTAAACGTAACCACTGCAGAAATACAAGTTATTAGCAATTCCTAAAGCCGAGACTAATTGGGAATTTATTGTAAGTCGAGCTTTGAATTAAGGTGAGTTCTATGAGCCCTCTTTTACTGTTTTAACGTTTTAGGGCTGATGTGCATGCATGATAAATATCTTTGAAATGATTGTGAGTTCTTTATAGCCCTATTTTAAATGTTTTACCATTTGGGCTGATATGCATGTTATAAAGTTATTTTATGAAATAATTGTTTTACCTGACTACGGTCGGATAAAAGAATATGTATGTTATAAGGTTATTGTATGAAGGTGATTGATATACCTGACTACGGTAAGATAAAAGAATGTGTTAAAGTTATCGTATGAAAGTGATTTTAACCTGATTATGGTCAGGTAAAGTATGTTTTCAGATAAAGAATGTTTTAAATCTCAACTATGGTTGAGAAGTAAATGATTTTAAGAATTTCAGCTGAGATGTAATGAATATGTTAAGTCTCAATGATGATTGAGAAGTAAATGATTTTAAGAATCTCAGCTGAAATATAATGAATGTTTTAAAGTCTCAACTGCGGTTGAGAAAGAAATGATTTTAAATGACTCAACCGAGGTTGAGTAGGAAATGAGGTTTTGCTGGCTGCGGTTGGGCAAAACTTGAACACTACGGTAAAAGGAGCCGTTTATGATGATGATGGTATAAATGATTTAAACCATATTATGTATGAATGATATATGTAAAGAAGTCTTATACCGGTATGTGCCGTCAATTTCGATTGATGGTTAAAGAGTCCTGTGGAAACATAGGCCTGCCGACTGTGTGTCGCCAGTTCAGTTAAAGAAATCTTAGGCATGCTTGAGTTATCAGCTGCGTGTTGATAGTGTTAAAGAAATCTTATACATGTATGAGTTACCAGCTGCGGGTTGGTAGTTTAAGAGCCTTGTGCTGCACAAGCCTGTTTGACTTCAGGGTCAGCAGTTGACGGTGAAGTTCCTTCACCGTATAAATGATGTTATGATGATATGTATGTTATGTAATTATGTTATGGTGCTATGTATGTTATGAAACTATGATATGAGAACAGGTATGCAACGTATTTAAATAATGTCATGTGATGACATGAATGAATTAAGATTTTTCTAAGAAATGAACTTAGAACTCACCAGCATAAAGCTGACTTGTTTTACATGCATGTCAGGTTGAGCAGGTTATGATAAGGATATGATGGCTCGTGGCAAGACATGAGGACTACCTATTCAAAAATTGGCATTCCTATTAAGGATAATGTTATGTAATGATTTCCGCTGCTATAGTATACGACTATTGTACGGTTTAAGAACTATGCTTTTGATGTTTAACCAACCGAGGGACTTCCGGGGAACGGGGCCTCTCAAGTTGGTATCAGAGCCATAGTTTGAGAGATTCGGGCATAACCTAATGCCTGAACTTAAACTAAGAATAGGATCAAGGTTAGGGGTGTGCATGGGTCGGTTTGGGTCGGTTTTTGGCTTAGTCCAAACCCAAAACCGAAATTTCGGTTTTTTCGGTTTTTAAACCCGTTTGGGTTCGGTTTTTTTGGTTTTTATTTTTTCAAAACCCATTTGGGTTCGGTTTGGGTTTCGGTTTTTTCGGTTTTTTCTACTTAGGCCTTAAATTATGCTTATAAAAAAATAGACTAAAATATTATATTTCTACTAAATATATTTTAAGTACAACACTACTTAATATTTAAAAATATATACAAAAATATTTAAATTTAGTAAAAATTATACGTGTTTTTGGTATCCTAAGCCAATAATAATAATAAAATATACGATTTTTATTTGACTTTTGATATTAAGAACTAAGAAAATAAAAATAGACGGTTCATAAATTGTTAAACTTTTTCAAATTTAATATATAATGCATATATACGCATGTATTCGGTTTTTTCGGTTTTTCTTTAAGGTAAACCCAAACCCAAACCCAAACTTTCGGTTTTTAAAAAACTTACACCAAACCCGTCGGTTTCTATTTGGGTTCGGTTTTTTCGGGTTGGATTTTTCGGTTTTTGGATTTTGGGTCGGTTTTTTCGGTTTTATACACACCCCTAATCAAGGTTAAGGAAGCCAGTTAAAGGTAGTTCAATGCCACGAGCGTCTTGCTAAAGTAAGGAATATGTGTTATGATATATTTGAAATAGATTTAAGGTTTATGTGCCTTAAAGTTAATATGATGTAGTTAAAGGAAAGATGCATGTTTATGTGCCTATATGTGTTAAGATGCATGAATATGTTGGATTGTTTAGACTATGGGTAATAATAATGTTTATTAGGAAATGAACTAAGCATGTGGTGGAAGAAACCCTAGACACACGAGTACAGATAAATAGTGACCGCAATTAGCTACTACGGTTACGGATCTATCTATATGACTAATGCTCGGGTTTCATCTGTCATATGACTTGAACACCATAGGAAAGATTTAATGACTGAACGAGTTATAACTATTTGATGCTAATAAAGGTAAAGAACAACATGCGAATAGAGAGGTTGAAAGGGTTATGGAGACAATTGGGAATGTTTGTTTGGTCAGATGGATACCAGTTAAGGTCTTACTTTATTGGTTCGTCAAAGATTCATGGATTAATGGGTATAAAGTATGAATGGGAATAATAGAGACACGATTGGAAAAGTAAATGATTAATGACATTCCGGACACTGTTATTAATGATTTACTATACAACTGGGTTTGTGTTATTGTCTATCATACGAATACCTTTTATTTCCTAAATTACGTTATGGTCACAGTGAATTCATTGTTGAGGTTATTGGGAAGCTATTGGTGAAGGACATGTCCTAAAAGGTCGATAATGAAATAAACCCTTAGAACATGGAAACAGAGTTCGATCAATAATAGAAATGTAGTTTGAAGACGATGATGGTCCAAGAAATAAAGCATACATGGAAAGTGATGAGGACAACTGTCACACCCCTGCGCCGCGTGCGGAATCCACGGCGCGGCGACGTATGAACAGTTGAATCATGCACAAGTATTGAATAAGAACAACCACAATGGATTACTACATTTCATAATGTTTAGACAGTTGATTAGTTACAGACAATCTATCTACCAAAAGTAAGACAACTACAGACCCAAAATATAGTTTACAAAATAAGACTCCAAACAAGACAATTAAACATTTAGGATTTAGTGAGTTTCTATTCCATCCTAACATGTTTCTTCATCTTGTTCTATCTTAGAACGGTCTCCTTAGTTGTCCCTGAGAATGTCTTAAACCTGATTACCTGAAACACGTGAAAAGTAACTGTCAACTACAGACGTAGTTGGTGAGAACAATAGGTTTAAACATTTGTAAACATGAGTTATATGATATAAGACATAGGTAAGTTAAAGCATCATAAGATTCACACGGATGAGCTGCAACCCAAACTAACATCAAGTAAGAAAATGAGTGTAAACAGTCCAATCACTGTTCGCACGACAGCCGATAATATCAAGTCCCAAACCACGTTTGGAGTTAGATAATACGTCAGCAGTTTTGATAACCATATGACACCAGACCTGCAGTTGGCTTTTAAAAGCAAATTTAAAAGCCAACTCCATCCTGGATAAGAAAACCATGACACCAGACCTGCAGTTAGCTTTTAAAACAAATTTAAAAGCTAACTCCATCCTGGATAAGAAACAATGTGTCCGCTTTCCCTTGTTGTGATCACCCAGTACTAACGCTAATGAATATGATACTTGATGGGTTTATAAGTTTGTTTACAACAATGGACACCATGTTTTCTGAATCTTACTTTAACCGGATGTGTTAATGTCTTATTGAAAACCTGGATTTAACTCCACGAGTTGAATCCTTTGTTTATGTAACATGAAATGAATCTCTTGATTTGAATACCATGATGTGAACAACTTGACTTGAATACCATGTTTTGAACCAATGAATTTGAATACCATGTTTTGAACCAATGAATTTGAGTACCATGTTGTGAACCACTTGTTTTGAATACCATGATGTGATGACCTTGTATAACAACAAGGTTTATAACAAAAGAAGGGTTTATGAAATCATTTATTTAAAAATGTTTATCCTTTAAAAGAACATTTGAGTAAAACTGTTATAAAACCTTTCAAGAAAACATTTTAAAATCCTTTTTAGTAATAAGGGTTTAATAGTAAATAATTCCTTTAAAACAGTTGACAATTTCCTTAAACAGTTGAAGAATCGCTTGGATTCATAGGATAAACCTGTAATGTTTATGAATGCACATACACTGTGCAATGAAACAAGATTGAAATAGCGGTTTTGATCACGTGTTCCACCCCAAAACAGTTATAAAACAGTAAAAGAGGGGCTAAAGTTCTCACCTGTCTGCAGTAGACTCTGAACTTAAACAGTTAGCAAGTAGCAAACAGGACTTCTAACTTGTTCCTATATCATTGTAATCATACATAAGATATAAGATTTATAATTGTATAACTTGATTCATTGATTGACTTGTGTTCACTTGAACTTGTTTAACTTGATTACTTGATTGATCATGGGTTCAAGAAACTTGTGAAATGTTCTTTGATGCATAATTCTTATGCATAAAATGATAAATGTTCTTGAATTTGATAGCCATTGATAACCATTTGTTGTGAAAAGATGTTCAAATGTTTTAAGTCTTTGTGTTGTGAATTAATTCCATGAACGGTTAAGTTACACTTAAACCATTAATGATTAATTCACAATTGTCAAATTATGATTCAATAATATGCTTTGAACCTATGTAACCACGATGATTCTTGAATCAAGTCCATGTGCCACTTAGGTTCACGATGGGCCAAATGAATGTGGTGTTAGGCCCAATGGATGTAATGTTTGTCCAACAACATGAAATTAGGCCTTGCAACACCCCAACTCATTATTAACCCGATTTGATTTCAAATTGGGTCATGTGCAACTTAATTGAGCTTAATTCCATCTATGGGTCAAGTTGCTTTGTGGAGTTGGGCCGGATTTGGTGGGATTGGGCCGAAAGGAAAGTGAGCTGCCATTTGGGCAGCGAACCTTTGGAGGTTTAGCCCAAGGTTCGTCTGATATAACTGAAGGGTTCGTCGAGGTGAGGGGTTCAAGGGTTCGGCCAATGTATCCAGCATAGTTCGGCTAAGATAGTCCCATGGTTCGTCTATCATGATTCACGAACCATGCAAGGGTTCGGCTTAGGAAAATGAAGGGCCGAAGGTTCGTTGACAACCAAGTTCGTCTAAGGCTTGATGGGTTCGTGGGACTGATGAGGATCAGGGTTCGGCCAGCTGCATGGCGGAGGGTTCGGTCACGACTTAACGAACCATGCAAGGTTCGCAGCAACTTTGTTGATCATCAAAGGTTCGTGAAGGCTCGGTACTGGTTCGTGATTCCTCTAAGGTTCGTGTGATCCATGGTGGCCTGATGCTGGTTCGTGAGGACCCACAAGGGTTCGGCTGAAGACCTACGAACCAGTATGGTTCGTGAAGCATCCCTAGGGTTCGCCAACTGAAGAAGAAGGTTCAGCCGACGAACCTGTTACCAGCCGCAGCACCATCATCATCCACCTGATTCTAGACCACGATTCAAGCTAATAAAACCTCCAGAAAGCTTTCTATGGCTGCGAAACTAGTTAGGAGAGTGCTAGGTCCGGCTATATGTCGAGTTTAAACAAAACACACAAGAAACCCTAATTTCGTGATCTTTCAAGCTTCATTACCTCAAGATTGGCTGGACAAATCTGCGTAAATCTTGTACTTTCGTGTAGAGTTTGTCGAGAGCTTCGCGTGGACACCAAGAACACCGAAATCCGTCGAGAAACGAGTGAGATACGCGCGTTCGAAGTTCGGTTTTTAGAGAGAGAGGGTAGGTTCGCGAGTTTTAGAGAGAGAAGGGTTGTTGGCTGATAAAAATGAAGGAAATGGCCTTCTTTCGGGCTTTTATAGTCCGGGTAGTGTTCGGGTCCGTTTCGGTCGCTCGGTTCGCGTTTCCGGAACGTACCGCGTATTTTACGCGGTTTTTAATTAAGAGAGTTGTTAAACTCATTAAAATGATGAGTTTCAAAATTGTAAAAATATAAAATAATTAATATAATTATTTTTACTCTTCGTGTGTTGTCGGATCGTTAAACATTCACAATTTACGTGTATACCCGCAATCGCGTACGTTTTCCGATCGTATTAAAATATTTAAAGTCGTTTAATCGTAATTATAAGTTCTACATTCGTATTATTATGGATCGTCACCCATAACTATACTCAGTCTCGCTTACAGATTACGATCTTGGTTGAATTAATTAATTGTTATAATATTCGTCTCTACACTACGCACTAACACTAACCTGTTACACCGAACGCAGTATATATATAGGGCTCACTCTCGCTGCCCACCACTGTTTCGATATAACCAGTTACTGTTCTTGCCTAGTGTAATCGACTGTAAATAAATAATACATACTTGTTCTCTGACTACTAAGATCCTGTAACACACAAGCACACATTATGAACATACTGAAACACATTGATTGAACTGAAACTGAACAGACACTGTTCTAACACTGTTTACAACTACATGACTATATGCACAAATGTTACAGTCTCCCCTAGTTAAGGGAATTTCGTCCCGAAATTAACTAGCCGAAGATACTGTAAAAAGATGAGGGTACTTAAGCTTCATCTGGTCTTCACGTTCCCAGGTGAACTCAGCACCGCGTTTGCCCTCCCATCGCACTTTCACGATCGGGATACGGCTGCGTTTAAGTTTCTTGACCCCATGATCCATGATCTCAACTGGACGTTCAATGAATTGCATGTTGTTCTGAATCTGTATGTCTTCCAGTGGAATCTGAACATCATGATCCGCCAAGCATTTCTTAAGATTCGATACATGAAAAGTATCGTGAACATTGCTTAGCTCCACTGGAAGTTTGAGTTTGTAGGCTACGGGACCAATCCGTTCCAGGATCTCAAAAGGTCCAACGTACCTTGGTGCAAGTTTCCCTTTCTTCCCGAATCGGACAACGCCTTTCCAGGGAGAAACTTTGAGTAAGACTCGGTCACCGACTTGAAACTCAAGCGGTTTCCGACGTCGATCAGCATAACTCTTCTGCCGATCTCGTGCGGCCTTAAGCCGTGACTGAATGATTGTGATCTTGTCTGATGTTTCCTGAATGAGTTCTGGTCCTACGACCTGTGAGTCACCAATCTCGGTCCAACAGACCGGTGATCGGCATTTTCTACCATATAGAGCTTCGAATGGTGCACATTGAATGCTCGTATGATAGCTATTGTTATATGAAAACTCAATGAGTGGGAGATGAGTGTCCCAACTTCCACCGAAGTCAATGACACAAGAACGAAGCATGTCCTCAATTGTTTGGATAGTCCTCTCACTTTGGCCGTCGGTTTGGGGATGATACGCCGTGCTAAGATTAACACGCGTTCCCAAAGCCTTTTGCAATGATTGCCAAAAGCGAGAAGTGAAGCGACTATCACGATCAGATATGATTGATGTTGGAGTACCATGACGTGCAATGATTTCGTTGATGTACAATGTGGATAACTTCTCCATCTTGTAATCCTCTCGGATTGGGAGAAAATGAGCAGATTTGGTGAGTCGATCAACGATCACCCAAATCGAATCGAAACCTCTCGGAGTTCTCGGCAACTTTGTTATGAAATCCATGGAAATTTGCTCCCATTTCCATTGAGGAATTTCAGGTTGCTGCAGAAGTCCCGAAGGCTTTTGATGTTCTGCTTTGACCTTTGAACATGTAAGACATTTTCCCACGTACAGTGCTATGTCTTTCTTCATCCCCGGCCACCAGTAAGATGTCCTCAAGTCTTGATACATCTTGTCGGCTCCAGGATGAACTGAGTATCGCGACTTATGAGCCTCATCACAGATGAGTGTGCGCAATTCTTCAGACTTTGGAATCCAAATGCGGCCGTTGAGATATAACAACCCATCAACTCGAGGTTCTAGTTTCTTCTCAATACCACAATCCAAGTCTGTCTTGAGTTGATTATCTGTTACTACTTGTTGTTGTGCAATACGAATCAAGTCTTTCAAGTTTGGCTGTGTGTTGATCTCCAGGGCTCTAACACGAATTGGTTTGACTGGTTCCTTGCGACTAAGAGCATCCGCCACCACATTGGCTTTACCCGGATGGTAACGAATCTCGCAGTCGTAATCAGTTAGAAGCTCAACCCAACGTCGTTGTCTCATGTTGAGTTCTTTCTGATTGAGAATGTGTTGAAGGCTCTTGTGGTCTGTATAGATAACACATTTAGTACCATACAGGTAGTGTCTCCAAATCTTCAATGCAAAGACCACAGCCCCTAACTCAAGGTCATGAGTAGTGTAATTCTTCTCGTGAACCTTAAGTTGTCTTGAAGCATAAGCAATGACCTTGTCCCGTTGCATAAGTACACAACCGAGACCAAGGTTTGAAGCATCACAGTAGACAATGAAATCATCACTGCCTTCTGGAAGACTAAGGATAGGAGAATTGCATAACTTCTGTTTGAGAAGTTGAAATGCATCTTCTTGTTTCTGTCCCCATATAAAAACTTGACTTTTCTGAGTCAATGTAGTGAGTGGCATAGCTATCTTAGAGAAGTTTGCAATGAATCTTCTATAATAACCTGCCAGACCCAGAAATGAACGAATCTCTGTTGGAGTAGATGGAGTAGTCCAGTTCTTAATCGCCTCAATCTTGGCTGGATCTACATGAATTCCATCTTTGTTTATGACATGTCCTAAGAAGTGAACCTCCTTTAACCAAAATTCACACTTTGAGAATTTAGCATAAAGTTGTTCCTTTCTTAGTAGTTCCAAGACTTTCCTCAAATGATCTTCATGTTCTTGTTCCGACTTGGAATAAATCAGTATATCATCAATAAAGACAATAACAAACTGATCTAAATATGGTCTGCAGACTCGATTCATCAAGTCCATGAACACTGCGGGTGCATTGGTCAGCCCAAATGGCATAACCACAAACTCATAGTGTCCATATCGAGTCCTAAATGCCGTCTTTGGTATATCCTCATCATTTACTCTTAACTGATGATACCCAGATCGTAAGTCAATCTTAGAGAAGCAAGTTGCTCCCTGTAATTGATCAAACAGATCATCGATCCTGGGCAGAGGATATCTATTCTTGATTGTCAGCTGGTTCAGCTCACGATAGTCTATGCACATACGAAATGAACCGTCTTTCTTTTGACAAAGAGAACCGGAGCTCCCCATGGAGAGAAACTCGGTCTTATAAAACCTTTGTCTAAAAGTTCTTGAAGCTAACTAGACAGTTCTTGCATCTCAGACGGTGCTAACCGATACGGTGACTTCGCCACTGGGTTTGCTCCAGGGACGAGATCAATTCTAAACTCCACTTGTCGGACTGGTGGTAGTCCAGGCAAGTCTTCTGGAAATACGTCTGGATAGTCTTTGATACCGGTACGTCTCCAACTGTTTTCTTGTCAGGTTTCTTTTCCACCACGTGAGCTAAGAATGCATAATATTTCTTCTCAGATACTTCCTTGCCTTGATGCACGATACAATCTTCAATCCGCGGCAGGGTTTTCTCCCGTAGACTATCATCGTTTCGCCGGACGGTAGGGAATTCGAATAAGTTTCTCCGAGCATACGATTTCAGCATTATTCTTAGATAGCCAATCCATTCCTACTACAACTTCGAAACTTCCGAGAGTCATAGGAATGAGATCGATAGAGAAAAGATGGTCATTTAATCTTAGCTCACAGCATTAATGATGGAATCTACAACTATAGTCTTACCATTCGCTACTTCTACAGTATAGGGAGCAGTAAGTGTGGGTAGTTGCATATTAAGCGTAGAAGCAGTATGAGTAGAGATAAAACTTTTATCGGCACCAGTATCAATATGATAGGGACATAATGATCATTGATAAGAAATGTACCCGTGATGACTGCCGGCTCTTCACGTGCTTCAGCAGTTCCAATAACAAAAGCACGAGCAGTAGCAGTATTGTTGTTGAGTTTTGTGACACTGATTTCTGAAGTGTCCCTCTGCCCCACAATTATAACAAGCTCTCCCACCAGCAGCAGTAGAAGTTGTGGTAGCAGGATGCACAACTCATGAAATCGAGTTGTATACTTTGCGCGTTTTCTCCACTATCTTGCACCAGATTCCACATCTCTACCTCGAGTTTCTTCAGTTCATGACGTGGACAAAACTTTTCCACAAGTAAGTTCTTGAATCCGTCCCATGGTAAAGCTAGGGCAACTTCACGTCCTCTGGTGTTCTTCTCAGAATTCCACCAGGTGAGCGCGCCTTTGTGAAAGCGCTTGAGGCCATCTTGACCTCAGATTCTCAGGACATCCAGTGAAGTCGAGAATGTCTTCGATGCTTTCCAGCCATTGCAGTAGGCCGTAGCTCCTTCAGTACCAGAGTACTTGGGAGGCTTTGCATCATTGAACTGCTGGAATGTGAAGTTAGCAGTTCCAGTGTGATTAGTGTTGGAATTGTTCGCTGAGTCACTGGTACTCCCCCGCAGATTTTGGGTGATATCAGTGACCATGCCCGGGATCACATCCCGCATATGAACAGCGATAGCTCGAGCAATCTTTTGATATCATCGTCGTTGCCACTTGTTGAACCCCCTCCGTTAGGATCACGTCGGGGAGCATTCCACGAATAGGAGCCACAAGTGGGTCAGTAATGAGAATGGACCAATTGAATTTTCATGATAAGGTCAGTAATATATCCATACTACTAGTATTATCATTCAATTGTAATATGATCCAGTACACGTATAAGTTATCAACTTATTTGCATACTTATCATGTGAATATGTACGAATGTCTCATGATCTCACCACCAAATCTACACACTGACACTTTCCCGATATACCGAAAACAGCTTATATATAGGGCTCACTCTCGCTGCCCACCACCGTTTCGGTATACCACGATCATGCCCTTGCTAGCATTTGGCAACACGTTTGTACTGATTTCCATGTGTTTTCCATTGATTAAGAATCCCATGATCTTTGATCAACTTGAACTATGATTGATTCCATGATTGAACTATGATTATGTTATGCGTACACCTACTAACAGTTGTTAACATGTAGAACTAAATCATACGTGTGCTCTACCACTTTTCTGTTAACTTATGCCAGTAAGTACTAATGATGTAACACTTAAGAATTTCACTTAAGGTTTACATTTATGATATGTTCACAACTTGGTTGATTCACCATAATGTCTGGTTCATCCAGTTTGAATTTCATTATGATTTGATTCACCAATGATTGTTTCCCAAATGATTGTATCCCATGTGTTTTGACTAATGTTCCATGTGTCTAGTTGATCCCGAATCCTCACTCCAAATACAAACGCCGGATTCCCCCTAACATACTGAAATAAGCTTATATATAGGGTAAGCTCTCACCGACCCACCACTTACCTCAACACGTCAGCGTTAATCCGTCGTCTATATTTGGGGCTAAGATTCCAACTGTTGATTGATTATGATTGTCTCATGATTTCTCTTGTTCCTGATTCTGTTTATGATTGTGTAAACCATGGTCCTTAATTTACTAGAAACTAAGACCTTAGGTTTATGTATATGTGTCCTAGGTTAATCACCTAGTTTCCCAATACTTACAGTACTGAGCATAATGATTTCCTGTGTAACTTCAACTAAAGAATACTGTTACACAGATTCTAAGTCATAAAGTTCCTATGATAATGAATCCATGATAC
>SZYD01000971.1:0-38387 GCA_009363875.1 Mikania micrantha | reverse complement strand
AACCTACATGCTACCCTTGTGAGCGGGCGAACCTTGGTGATTCAGAAAACCCTACCGAACCATCCTAACTCGAGCGAACCTAGGAAGAGGAAGCGAACCTTGTCAACTTGGAGCCGAACCTTATTGAAAATGCCGAACCTTTTGTTTGCTGTTAAGAGGTTCGCTGTTTGTGATTATGCGCCCATAATACTGAATTGTTAGTTCGGGCCCATACGCATCCCACCACGCCCCACTTTCCTTCACTCGGTCCTAGTTTCGAAATTAGTAGACAAGTAACCGGCCCAAAATGATTTGGCCCACAAACATGTTTGCGATTGACATATATTTCAGTCGGGACCAACGTTTTTCTTTACCTCACTCATCGTTTCAGTTCATGGGCCATTGATAGTTGGATGTGGTGTTACTAGGGCAAAGGATGATGGTTTGGTCCATTCTACACTAGTTTGGCCATCATGGATACCCAAGGCCCACTTCCGGCCCAACCCACTTGTTTCGGCCCACTTTATTCCATGCGCCCAATCCAACTTGGGTAAAACAGTTGGCCCATATATCGGATGGTTACCCAATTAATTAACACATCATTAAACCCTTGGCCCAACATCATAACATGGCCATTTGTTCGGCCCAATTTACCCTTTTGGTCCATTAACCGGCCTAAGGGGTTTGAGGTTTGGTTCATCGGTGAATCATACGGCCCAAATACTCCATTTAGCCCAACGACAACTCATTCGGCCCACGCGATAGAATTGAAACAATCATGATGCAAGACTATGCGACAAGATGCAAAGGATAATTAACACATAACAAAAATCTAAGTTTTACTCTTAGAACTTTTTGCCACAAAAATGGTCCAAGGGGAAACATAAAGTCAACAACAAAGTGTGCTAACCTAAATTTAGTAGTTACGTGTTATCAAAATACTTCACAAATAAACAGGGCCGAATAAAGACCGAGACTCAAAGTGTTAGCCAACTTTAGGGCTAACACCAACACCTACACACACGTAAATCGTTACGACTTATACTTATAACTTACAAACAACATGAAATCAATACAGGAACGTGAATACCACTACAAACACAACAAAGAGCGCGTGCATTCTTGCGTAGAACTTAGTCAACCGCTTCAAACACAGGTGAGTTCATTTGTCCCTTTTCAAACCTTTTGTTTTACTTCGGGACTGCGAAGCATGTTAAAAAATTATTGAAATGTTTATTAAATGCTTTTACACATGTTTACAAAGCTTATACTAATGCTTGAATTTGAAATGTTTGGGTGGGAAACCAAAGACTAAGGCTATAGTGTAAATAGCAAATGCTATTTACTTTATACTTATTTACATTATATAAACATTTTGTGATCAAACTGGAAACTAGTATACTTAGAGAAACTATAAACTTGATACTTAAACTTGGAGCTAAATACTTATGTTATAAACTGTGCTTAAACTATACGATTGAGGTTTAACTTATAAACTCTATGTTTAACTATATACAAAATCTTAAGGCTTTGAAAATACTTAACTAAACACTAAGGCGTTATACAATTATTTCGAAAAGTTAATGTTCTACACCTTTAGTAAAGTATTAAATTACTTTACACATATAACGATTTGCTTAAACTTAACTTGAAACATATATGCTTAGAAATACTTATATACGCGAGATGCTTGAAATACTTGAGAACATGTGAAAACTTGTACACTTGAGATACTTGAAAACACGTGAATACTTGTTATACTTAGAATACTTGAAACACGTGAATGCTTGATACATTTGGGATACTTGAATACCTGAATGCATGATATACTAGGGATACATGAACACTTGAAATGCTTGATACATTTGGATGCTTGAACACTTGAATGCTTGAAACATGAGATGCTTAAACAAAAGACTGATTGACCGCCGCGTGTTGACCTGTGTGTCAACCCCTACTAGTCATCAGTGAAACAATGTGAATGCTTTAGACTTGTATGCTTAAACTTTTGGACATTGTAAGACAGACTGTTGGCCGCCGCGTGTTGACCTGTGTGTCAACCCCTACTAGTCATCAGTGTTCTTCTTTGTCAGAGTCATGTAAGACAGACTGATTGGCCGCCGCGTGTTGACCTGTGTGTCAACCCCTACTAGTCATTCAGTGTTCTTCTTGATTCGTCCATGATGGAGTTCTTCTGGTTGAGTTTGTGTTAGCTTGAAGGTTTCTCTCTCAAAACATGTCACGAGTCATAAATAGGATCATTATGGGTGGATGCTGAACTCCTTAGGGTTTTCAGCTGTCCATAATGGTGCCTATTAAACTTGATACTTATTCGTTGTGGAATCAATAGTGTGGAGTGAAACGCTTAATTATCATTAACAACAATATGTTAAGCAGCCCGGTATGTGGTGGGACGGTGGCTGGGGCTTGTCCCCTACATATGCCCTATATATAAGCATACTTGGTTGACTAGCATATGTGGTTGTTAGTGAGGTTAAGGTTGTCATTTCGGGGAAAACAAAGTAAACATTGGCGGGGAAAACAAATGCTAAGAATCATACGTCATGGAATCAAAGTAGTGGAATGAAATGCTTAATTATCATTAACAACAATATGTTAAGCAGCCAGGTATGTGGTGGGACGGTGGCTGGGGCTTGTCCCCTACATATGCCCTATATATAAGCATACTTGGTTGAATAGCATAGGTGGTTGTTAGTGAGGTTAAGGTTGTCATTCAGGGAATCAAGGTAAACAATTACAGGGTAATCGAATTCAACGAATCAAACGTTATGGAATCAAACATGTAGTACGAAACGCTTAATTATCATTAGGAACAGTATACCATGTGGTTTGGTATGTGGTGGGACGGTGGCTGGGGCTTGTCCCCTACATATGCCCTATATATAAGCATACTGGAACAGATGGTATAGGTGGTTAATGATGAGGTTAAGGTTGTCATTCAAAGGATTTTTCAAACTATTTTTACATAAAAACAACATGAACTCACCAACCATTGTGTTGACTTGTTTTATTACATGCTTTCTCAGGTGACGCACAGGATTAAGCTAAGATTCAGGATTGCATACTAGGATGACCAGACATAGATCCTAGTTGACTTTTGAAGAAGCACATCTTTTGAGATCAATACGAATCTCTTTTTGATATCTTGTACAAATACAAGATAGATATATTTGATTCTTTTGGATAGGTTTACTTAGTTAAGTTACCAAACCTTGATATTTGTAATTTAACTTTGTAATCCTAGTTAATGTTTTATTGTGTTTAATTATTCTTAACATTGATGCTGTGTAAACAATCTGATCATCATGATTATCATTCACGATATTGCGCTCCGAGAACCTTCCGCCCGACGGGGACTTCGATCCAACCCCGCTGGCTCGGGGTGTGACAATAGGATTGGTGCAGTGCACAATTTTTGCTTCAACAAGTTGAAAGCAGACTCCTATTTTTCTCCCCAATCGAACTTTTTGTCCTTGTGAGCCAGAGAAGTCAGTGACTGTGCGATTTTTGAGAATCCCTCGATGAATCGTCGGTAGTACCCTACCAAACCTAGGAATTGCCGCACCTCGGTTGTAGTCTTCGGAGCTTCCCAGTTCTTGATGGCTTCGATCTTGGCTGGGTCTACGTGTATTCCCTTTTCGTTAACCACGTGTCCAAGGAATTGGACTTCACGAATCCAAAAATCACATTTGGAAAACTTTGCGTATAGTTGTTCGTTCTTCAATAATTCCAAGACAAGCCTTAGATGTTCGGCATTATCCTCCTGATTCTTAGAGTATATCAGGATGTCGTCAATGAACACTATTACGAATTTATCAAGATAGGGCTGGCACACTCGATTCATGAGGTCCATGAATACAGCCGGCGCATTAGACAGTCCGAAGGGCATGACCAAAAACTCATAGTGTCCGTATCGGGTCCTAAAGGCAGTCTTAGGAATATCGTCTTGCTGTATCCTCAGTTGATGGTAGCCCGATCTCATATCGATCTTCGAATAGTAGCTTGATCCTTGCAACTGGTCAAACAGATCATCTATTCGTGGTAGTGGGTATCGATTCTTAATCATCACCTTGTTCAGCTCCCTGTAATCGATACACATACGGAATGATATGTCTTTCTTCTTCACAAATAAGACCGGTGCTCCCCACGGTGAGAAGCTCAGTCCGATAAGTCCTTTGTCTAACAGTTCCTGCAACTGATTAGACAACTCTTGCATTTCTGTCGGTGCTAGTCGGTATGGAGCTTTAGCAATTGGTGCAGCTCCTGGGGTGAGGCATATCTGAAACTCGATTTGTCGCATCGGCGGTAGTCCAGGAAAATACCCGGGAAATACTTCAGGAAAGTCGCGGACTACGGCGATGTCTTCGATCTTCCTCTCTTTCTTCGGTTGCTCTGTAGCAAGGGCTAGTATGGCAGTGTACCCTTTCCGGAAGTACTTGTTCGCCTTCATATAGGACATGATGTTCAGCGGTATTCCTCGTGGTTCTCCGTGAATTGAGACTTGTTCTCCGCTTGGTAACGTAACTCGTACGATCTTCTCATTGCACACGATCTCAGCTTGGTTCGCGGACAGCCAGTCCATTCCAACGATCACATCGATGCTCCCGAGAGTTACCAGCATCAAGTCGATTTCGAGCTCGTGATCCGCCAAAACCATGATGCATGCTCGAAAGACGTGCTGTGTCTCAATTAGTTTGCAGTCGGCTAACTCTACGGCATACTTATAGTCTAGTGGTGTTGGTGTGATATCAAGTAATTTGCTAAATTCACTAAATAGGAAACTCCTATCGGCACCGGTATCAAATAATATGCTTGCATAGACATTATTTAAAAGAAACGTACCGGTAACGATGTTCGGGTCATCCTTGGCTTCCCCTGAGCCTATCATGAATGCACGACCCTTGGCTGCACCTCCCCCGGCCTTTTTCAACTGCGGGCAATCCCTCCGCATGTGCCCCGGTTTCTCACATTCGTAACACCCCTTGAGAGTGTTCTGTTGTTGTTGTTCTGGTTGTGGTTGGGGTTGTTGTTGGGTAGTTTGGTTCTGCAATCCTTGGCCATGTGGCCATGTCGTCCGCACTTTAGGCAACGGTACCTCTCACATTGCCCAAAGTGGTGGTATGAACATCGGTTACATAGAGGGTATTTCCTCTCGTACACACCCTTCCCTTTGACATCAGGTTGGGTTGCAGTGAAAGCTCTAGCTAGTCCAGATCTTTGTTGTTGCTGGTGTGAGGAATGAGACTGGTGGTGACTGGGCTCTCACTTGCGCTTGTGGCTTTCTTGAGGTTTCAGATGTTCACCTCGTTTGGGCAGCTTTCCTTGGGCCATGGCTTGATCAGTCAGTTTGTGTGCCAGTCTGATGGTAGGTTGGATCTGTGTCGGGTCAGAGGCTGTGATCATGCTCTAAATCTGTTCGAACAGCCCACTGATGAACTGCTCGATCTTTTTATATTCGAGGGTCACCATCCCCAGGCACAGTTTGCACAGTTCATGGAACCGTGTGCAGTACTGTTCGATCTCTGAGCTCACCATCTTGTGAACCCAGAATTCTTCCTCCAGCGTTTTGATTTCATTCCTCGGGTAGTATTCTTCTTGTAACATCCTGGTGAAATCTTCCCAAGTCATGGAGTTAGTGTCGTCCAGACCCAGTGTCTGAACATGGGTGTTCCACCATGTGAGGGCCAATCCCTCGAGAGTACCGGTCGCAAACTTGACCCGGTTTTCATCCGCACACTCACGCATTGAGAAGACTGATTCCGACTTCTCTATCCAGCGGAGCATTCCAACAGCTCTTTCAGTTCCCTTGAAGGTGTGAGGGTGACAACTCAGAAAGGTTTTGAATGAGCACCCCTTGTTAGTGTTGCCTTGGGGTCCTATTTGTCAGTAGACAAAGTTGTGTGTTAGTGATCCTGTTTGCTATACTATGTTAGTGGGGTTAAACAAATGTTTGTACCTCGTACTCGTCAATCGCCTTGTTGACCCGCTGGTCAACCATCCTCTTAATGGTTGCCGTGCCGATCTGTCTCTTATGTGCTCGCGAGTGTGTTCCCCGTCCAACCATATTGTTAGTTCTATATAAAGTAGATGTTATGTTAGTAGTCAATGGTGTTAGATGTTGAGTCAGTATGCATACTAAATAAAGTACACAAATGATAAAGCCAAAATATCATTACATTAACTGACATCTTTTGAGTACAATAGCTTTCAAAACAAAATAAAAGTATCATGATTCATTTGAGCACATCCCGCCCATCTAGGCGTACAAGAAAATAAAGTAAACTGAAATAACATGATCTAGCTAATCTGAGATGATCCTGGAGTGTGAATCTCCACTGTCGGCAGGTCCGTCGTCCTGCTCCTCCTCAGGGTCCCCCTTTGGATCCTTATCGAAGTCTCCCTCCTCGTGGTCTTCCACCTCGAACTGAGGCTCATCCTCTGGCTCTGGCTCCACAATGAACTGCACCGCCCAGACGTTCACCATGGCGTCGCTAGCCTGGATCTGGGCCGTGTTCTCCTCGGACACGACCTCCACCGCCACTAGTCTTCCACTGTGCTCGTGTACCACTGCAGCGATAGTCCCCTGCTGCTCCTTTAACTGTCCAGTCCTCACACGGATATCTGTGACCTCGGCCGCCATCTCCTCCTGCTGTCGAATCGAGTATTTGGTCATACCGACCAAAACCTCATGTACTCGGTCGGTATAAGCCAACTCATCCTGTAGGTAATCAACACGTTCCTGGAGGCATCGGTTATCCTCACGGAGGATTCTGACCTCCTCAGCCAGCTCGAATAACAGTCGGGACTCAATGGCATACCTCGAGACAAGTGCGGCGAATGCCTGCTCCATGGGCATGCCAAGTGGTGTAACACCCCGACCGATGGCGGAAACGTCGGGATGCCACGAGGGATGTGTAGATTGTTCATATGCTCGTGGGCATCTAATTTAAATCATCACATATCATTTAATCGACCAAATTAATTACACAAAAATCATGTTCATCATGAATTAGTTACATCAAATACAAAAGAGATTTAGCTATCTAACTAAATTCTAATCTTCAGAATTTCAGTTATTTAGCTAAGTCCAAGATCCTACGTGACGATGTCCCAAAAGAAGGTAGAGCTATCCAGCCCTACTTACTTGTCTTCATTCCCTGAAACATGTGAAAATCAAGTGTCAACTACGAGGTAGTTGATGAGAAATCATAAGTTTTTATGTATTAAAAATGTTTATGAAAGTTTAAAAATAGGTATATGAAAGTTTATAATTTCCCCTAGAAAATCCACGTGTGCACCTGCAAGATAATCCAACACTGCCAAAATCCAACAGACACAACATCCAAACAGTCCAAGTAATCACATATACAATAATTACATATAATTATCCACATATATTCAACTAATCACATCCATTCAATAATCATCAGTCATTAGAATCATATCAATATAAGTTACCGCGGAGGACCTCAGTCAACTCAATCAACGGCGGAATCATCACGGAGGACCCCAGTCAACTCAACCAACGATATTCCTATAAGTGTCAATACGTGCACTGCGGAGGACCGCAGTCAACTCAACCAACAGTGGAGTCTCTGAGGAGGACGTTAATCAACTCACCAACAGTAACTCAATCATCGCGGAGGACCTAAGTCAACTCAACCAACGATGACTCACGGATAAGTAATAATCCCTCTCAATCAATAAGCAATAATAATCCATTCATATGAATATCATATTGATAATCCAGGTGTCACCCATGTGTTATCAAAATAATATTTAATTGGGTATACATGTTTCACCTCCGAGTTTAAAAACAAAACGGTTTTAAAAGGAGGTTATGAGAACTCACCTGAGTCCTTAGAATAGTGTTCGTGTAGAAGGCGCGCTCCCGTATGTAACTCAAAAGCAGCTCAAATATCTGTAATTAGTGTGTTTTTCATCTTCATAAGTAGGTGCGTTTCATATCAAGTTAGGGTCCATGCAAGTTTACTTTAAACTCAATGGTATTGTATTAACTTAGTTTATTTATTCTAAGTTATCTTATCACCCTTTAATATTTAATCACTCATCATCGTATCATTAAAATTTAAACTTGTCAGTTGTAATTATCCATTATATGATGATTTTAAATAATGTGACAAGGTTTACAAGTGGTAAGGATAATAACTTTTTACATATGTGCACACCTTTGCATATGTCTACATGCATGACTAACTTAGTTGACCACCTTGATATAGTTATAACACCCAATTCACATTATAAAAATTATATCCATGTCTTTATCACAAAAGATTTTCATTAGGTACAATATTATATTTCAAGGCCCATATTATCAAGAAAAGGTGGCAATCCCTTAAATTTCTCATGCATGCATGGTTACACGCCACTACCTTGTTTTTCTTATTCACTTTTAGCATTTAGATAAGTTATTTAGTTCTTAACAACCCTTGACCAACCCATAGATTTTAGGTTCGCTGCTAAGCTCGTAAGTTTAACCATAGGTTCGGCTAGGCTCACGGCTTCCTCAGCTAGGGTTCGTGGGTTAGCATAGGTTCGGCCTTAGCAGGGTATCCATGGGTAACAGGTTCGCTGCCAAGGAGGGGAGGAGGGTTCGGCTGATACCCTACTTGTGAGCCAGGTTCGCTAGGCATCCAGGAAAGGTTCGGCTGGGCTGCTAGGGTTCGTGAGGCTGGGTTCAGCCCCAAGATCTTGCGATTCCGTTGAGTAACGAGAGAGATATCGTACAGAGAAGTTAGAGAGAGAGAGAGAGGGGGTGTGTGTGTCTTTGTTTTAGAGAGAGAGAGTGTTTTGTTAAATGAGAAAGAGGAAGTAATCTTCCTCATAAATAACTCGTGTATTCCCCATGTGTTAGGTCTCGTTTTTATCGCGTTAAAAATGTTTAGATGCTCGGTTTTTAACGTAAAACACATTTAAAAACATAACTCACTTAAATAAATATGTTTCGTTTTAGTCAAATGATTTTAAATTAAATCGGTTTAAATAAAACACTTCCGTTTACTTTTGTTAATTTAATTAATTATATTAAACAACTTGTCTGGATTTGTTTTAGGTTGTGATTCATAATAAATGTTTTTAGTTTCCATTTATTAATTTAATATCGTTTGTTATTATTTCATTATATCGTCGAAAGGCGTTACTTACGTACGTATTCGTAAAGATCGTCACCTTTTCGAATCCGACGCTCGTATCTCATTTCGATTCGATTTACGGTTTATGGAATATCGTTTCAGAATATTTTTCTTAATAATTATATTCGTGTGAATCGTCACCCAACGCGATACATTTATTAAGTTAATATTTCTGAGTTAATATTCGTGTTTAAATTGTGTTCGTAACCTCACCATCATGTGATCAATTCCAATTATACTTCCATTATTTTATGAACTTTAATATTATCAATCCCAATCCAAAACCCATTAAACCAAGTCACTGACACATCCGTGATAGACCGAAATATGCATATGTATAGGGCATATATAGGGGTCAGTCGCAACCGCCCCAGCCACCGTCCCACCTCTATTTCGATAAACCATGACCATGTGTCCTTGACTATGTTTAGCAACTATAAAACAACCAACTCCAAATCCTTTCCATTCCAAACCAAAATCCACAATCCGTGTATTCAACTGCGATAAACTCTCTGGTTAGATTTAGTTGGGTTTCAACTAAACTTCCCATGGTTTATGCATATAATAATATGTTCTCAATATGTATACCAATTATCAAATATATCATCCAATAATTAATTAACGCTAATATTTATCATATCAGGTTGTAACAGTAGAATCGTACATACGTACGGACAACCTGAAATACAGTGATGTTACAAGTGGTAGTAATGAGGGTCCGCTAGAAGCATCTCCTAGCAATGGCAGACGTGGGACGCTCTCCTCCCTGACCCATGTAGCCACAGTAGCGGGGTACTAATCCCATGATCTGGTACTGGTCGATGGTCGAGCTCTCTTATAATCCTGATAGTCCACTCGGGCTACGATGTCCCGTATCCTCTGCTTGTCCTCTTCAGTCAACTCAAGCTCGGCTGGGGGTTTCCCCGGGTTCCTTTGTCAAACCTCGAGCCGACGGGCCGGATCGTGTGTCCCGTCGGGCGGAAGGTTCCCAGGGCGCGATATCGGAAGTGATAATCGTGATGATCAGATTGTTTACATAGCATCAATGTTAAGAATAACTAAAGCATCATGACATTAAAATAAAGTTTACAAAGTTAAATCACAATTGTCATTGTTTGATAATTTAACTAAGTAAATCTCACAAATTAATCATAAGTCTACTATCTTGTAACCGTACAAGATATCAAAAGTGATTCAAAGTAGTCAAAAAAATATGTGCTTCCCAAAAACTACTAGGTCCCCTAACTGGGCATCCTAGCATGCATTCCTGAAACCTTAGCTTACTCCTGTACATCACCTGAGAAAGCATGAAAGAAAACAAAGTCAACACAATGGTTGGTGAGTTCATATAGTTTAGTCTTTGAAAAATAGCTATGCAAACCATTTCGGTAACAACCTTAACCTCATTAACATCACCTGTAATATCCAGCTCGGTATGCTTATATATAGGGCATACGACAAGGTCGAGCCTACAACCCGCCCAGACGCCATCCCACCACATATGACATTGTTGTTAATGATAATTAAGCATTTTACCTACCATTAAATTTCATTTCAAAAGAATAGCCTATCACAAATCTTTTAGGTAACAACCCTAACCTCATTAACATCACATGTATCATCCAACACGGTATGCTTATATATAGGGCATACGAAAGGGTCGAGCCTACAACCCGCCCAGACGCCATCCCACCACATACTAAGCCACATGGGACATTGTTGTTAATAATAATTAAGCGTTTTACCTATCTTCCAGTTTCATTTCCCATTTTATTTTCAAACATTTTGTTTAGAATTCTAAAAACATGTATACATTAGCATTTACCAATCTCTTCTGTAACAACTTTAACCTCATTGACATCACCTGTATTATCCAACTCGGTATGCTTATATATAGGGCATACGACAAGGTCGAGCCTACAACCCGCCCAGACGCCATCCCACCACATACTAAAGCACATATGACATTGTTGTTAATGATAATTAAGCATTTTACCTACCATTCAATTTCATTTCAAAAGAATAGCCTATCACAAATCTTTTAGTAACAACCCTAACCTCATTAACATCACATGTATCATCCAACTCGGTATGCTTATCTATAGGGCATACGAAAGGGTCGAGCCTACAACCCGCCCAGACGCCATCCCACCACATACTAAGCCACATGGGACATTGTTGTTAATGATAATTAAGCATCTTACCTATCTTCTAGTTTCATTCCCATTTTATTTTCAAACATTTCGTTTAGAATTCTAAAAACATGTATACATTAGCATTTACCAATCTCTTCGGTAACAACCTTAACCTCATTAACATCACCTGTATTATCCAACTCGGTAAGCTTATATATAGGGCATACGAAAGGGTCGAGCCTACAACCCGCCCAGACGCCATCCCACCACATACTAGGCCACATAGGACATTGATGTTAATGATAATTAAGCGTCTTACCTACCACCCACTTCCATTTTAGAATTTGATTTCCACAATTTGAAATACCTCTGATTTCCTGAGTTCAACATGTCTACGTGATTACCCAAAACACTTGTATAAATATAATATTAAATGTTTAATTAAATAAATAATAAAGCATTTAAATACAACTAAGACATGATGATTGGGCCTTATTTGACTTAATCAATTAGTCTTAGTTGTTGATGGTTGTCCAAGTTGTACCCTCTCACACGTGGCCAATATCAGGCGTGACCCACAATGAGTCTACCTGTATGTGTCGGGACTTTAATGATGCCCATATCAGCTTGACCCATTGGTCTACTGTACATGCCGGGACTTTAAGGATATCCTTTGATTCTTGATCTTCTTTGATTCTCTTGATTTTGTTTAATCGTTTAAGTTATGCCCATATAGCTTGACTACAAGAGTCTACTATTTATGCCGGGACTTTCTGTGTGTTACACGTGGTCTTGATTTACATACAACTGACATCCACCTTAATTTAAGCAATTAATAATATCATTAGATCTTAATGATTTCATTATTTCAATGATTCACACACGGTTATGATCTTCTTGATTCTGATATTTTGAATTCCATGATTTCCACAATAATTATAGATTCCTGATTAGGATCCTTAGTTTACTGATCACACACTGGATTAGATTCCATTGCATTTGATCTTTAGCTTTAGTTCTGTTGATTTCACTTTGAATTTAGATTCTTGAATTTGAACTTGAGGGACTAAGGGTTTGTTTAGAGTTTAGAATTAAGTTATTACTCAAAAGAGTAATTAATTAACTTGTTAGTTAATTATGTATAGCAATTACCTAGACAGGAGTCCAGGAGTATAAACAAGCATATATAATAAGCAAATAATAAATAAAAGCATTTACGTAAAACAATTTAAATAAAAAGGTTTACGCATGCTTCTCAGCCCCGCGTTTGAAAACAAAAATGTTTAGAAAAGGGGTAATGAACTCACCTGTGTTGTAGCTCTTATGTTTCAACCAAGAAAATAATGCGCGCTCGTTTGTTGTAAATTAAGTATCTTCAGCATCTGTGTTGATTTATTACGATTCGAATACTATAAGTATTTATAGTTAACGTATATAGGGTTTAGGTCTCGGTGTGCGACTATGTGTCCTATATACTTGCTAATGTGTTACTAAGATTTTCTTTAATTATTCTATGTTACATACCCTCTATGAATCCCTTATCCGTTAGTTAATAACAACTTACTTTTAAATTTTTACGAAAATCAGGCAGCGTTTCCTTTGTTTTTAGTCCAAATCCAGACAATTTATATTGTCTATTTTACAACCAAATCCCAATCAGTTATAATAAAACTAACTTTCATAACTATATAAACTTTAAACAAAACCAATACCATTTATAAAAATATAACAATTAGCTATTAATTAAATTCATTCTATTTGAATATTCTCAATTGTTTAACCATGACATGAATTTTCTAGGGATTGCGTGTTGACAACATAAGGTCGAACAACCCATACTTAATTTGTCTCATTGAATTCCCATTGATCTTACCTTGTCGTTCTTTAGTTCTTTTGAAACCTATAGCCATGTAACAACCCTTTTTAACCTAACATAAATTATCATGTCTCTTTGTTTTGATTATTGAAATCCAAAGTGTTTTAATCTCGCTTGATGGTTAAAACATATGTTATGGGTCAAAAGAGTTTAGAAAGTCTTGGTGTTAGAAAAATCTTAATATCCATGGTTTTAAAAATCGGTTAACACCCAATCACCTAACTTAAACAAAGGTAACAAGAACCTAAACCACCATATCTGAATGTTCATATAGTTATTTTTGTTTGAAATTATGCATAAACACATACCACATAGCTGGTAGCTTGCAAAACATGTCAAAACCTAAGATTTCTTAAACTACCCAAAATCTGGAAATCGGGCAGTAGGCTGTCCCGACTTCTACAGGTCATAACTTGATCATAGGAACTCCAAATCGAGCAAACTAAAGCTTCATGATCAATTTTGGGATGTTAGATTTCTATCCATTTTTTATAAGCTTTCTAGTTCGTCCAAATGAGGCTTCAAACAGTTGGTATAAAATCAGTGTTCCATTCAGTACCTTCTGACTCAGGACACTGTTTTGACCAATTTAAAGTCCGAACCAATGAAACTTGTCTTGATGAAAGTTGTTCCTAACATATTGAACTAGTATGCTGGAAAGTTTCCTGAGTTAACTTGAACGTTTTCTATGTTAAAAATACAAAGGAACTGGCTGGGCAGAATCTGCCGATACCATCAGCATCGTCCAGCCCCTAGTGCAGCCCTTATGTCATCGAAATTTCTATACACAGCCCGAAATCTAATTTAAACTGACCCAAACATCAATATAATGGAATCCTTAACATCCTAGTTCGTTTTAGTACATATCCTAAGGGTTTTGCAGCTCCAAAATGGACTGAACACCTGCTATGTTCGGAACAGTGTTCCAGCAAGGAAAAAAATCACATTTTGTTCAGTTTTACCTCAAATCCGTTGTTCCAGTCACCCAGTATTCAATCTAGGATGTTCCTTAGCTCCCCAAGTTGATTTAGTGCAGGTCCTAGAGGTTTAAAGGTCGAAAATTAGCTGCAAAGTTCAGTTGGGTCGAAGAAGAAGATGAATAGTACATGTTTCAGTAAATCAGTTATTTCTGACTCGTTTCTACCTCTTTTTTGTCCATTCAAAGCTCTATTTATTCGTCTCTTCACGATCTACGCGTTTCTACGGTCGTTTGGACACCAAAAACACCCAATTTGGTGCAGATTTGAGAGAGATATGGATGTTTTAGTGAGAGGAAAGGTAGAGAGAGATGAACGGTTTTGGAGAGAGAGAAGGGTTTTTATGAAAATTCAAATGGAATTTAGTGTCTTTTTATGGTTTTAAAGGTTCAGGTTTGTTCAGGTTAGTTAAGTTTCGCTCGGTTTCGCGCGTACGCGTCGGTTTCGGTTTCTCTCATAACGAAACATTACGATCCCTTAAAATAAAGTTTTCTAAATTATTTTAGGTGGTAATTCCTAATAAATTAACTAGATATCTTTCATTTATTTTTAGCATTTCAAAAACGTTTAATTTTATGGTTTAATCGAATTATACGGTTTTCGCGCGTATTCGTTCGGATCGTCACCCGTACGAATAAGACGACAACTATACTTTTCGATTTGGTTTTCTAATTTTTGGACATCGTTCTGAACGTTAAACTCACCGATATATTCGTGCGAATCATCACTCACACGAATACTCCGTTAGTTCAACATTCGCATTACGATATCTGTTATCGTTTGGTTTTGTACAATCTCACATACGTTTATACATAATAAAGTCCTAAATACAATTCGCATAATAGTTCTGTGTTGTCAGATTAGATTCTGACTGTTAAACCATAGTTCTGAGTTACGTTTCTGAAATGAATCCGAAGTAGTTCTATGATAAACATGAAATGATAATGACATACCATTAAATACGTAGAGTTTGCACCTGTTTACTGTTCATGTTACTGTTGCGATCATTTTCCGGTTACGTTTCCGGCACTGATGTTACAGTCTCCCCTTGTTAGAGAAATTTCGTCTCGAAATTTAAGAATTATTATCCGGTATGGCTTCCTCTGTAAATAGTGGGGATACTTGAACTTCATGCGATCTTCGCGTTCCCAAGTAAACTCGGGTCCGCACTTTGAATTCCAACTAATCTTAACAATCGGAGTACGGCTTCGACTTAGTTGTTTAACCTTGCGATCCATAATCTCTAAAGGTTCTTCGATAAAGTGTAAATGTTCGTCCAATTGAATTTCTTCAACTGGTATGACGAACGATTCGTTAGTAAATCATTTCTTCAAGTTCGAGACATGAAACACGTCATGCACACCACTGAGTTCATCTGATGATCTCAGTCTATACGCTACAGGACTAATTCGTTCAATGATTTCGAACGGTCCCACGTATCGTGGTGCTAGTTTGCCTTTCTTTTCAAAATGGACAACATTTTTCCTTGGGGACACCTTTAACATGACCCGGTTTCCCACTTGAAATTCCAACGGCTTACGCCGTTTATAGGCTTAGGTTTTCTGTCTGCTCCTTGTTTTCTGTAGCCTTTGTTGAATCTGAGCAATCTTGCCAGTAGTCTCTAGGCTAAGATCTGGTATAGTTGTTCGATTATCTCCTACTTCAGTCCAACAGTTCGGTGACCGATATTTCTGGCCATAATGAGCCTCGAACGGTACACAACCGATACTACTATGATAATTGTTGTTGTAGAAGAATTCAATCAGTGGAAAATGAGAGTCCCAATTCCCACCGAAATCCAAAATACACAGGTTCTCAACATGTCCTACAGGGTCTGTATCGTACATTCGCTCTGACCGTCCGTTTGTGGATGGTAAGCGGTACTCAGATTTAAGTGCATCCCTAGAGATTTCTGCAATGATTGCTAGAACCATGATGTGAATCTGCTGTCTCTATCCGAAATGATAGGTAATGGTGCACCGTGACGTACCACTATCTCGTTGATGTATAGTCTCGCCAGTTTATCCATCGTGAAGGTCTCACGCTTTGGCAAGAAATGAGCAGATTTGGTTAATCGATCAACGATAACCCATATAGTATCATGACCATTGGAAGTGCGGGGTAGCTTGGTAACAGAGTCCATAGCTATTTGTTCCCACTTCCAAAGCGAAATCTCAGTCTGTTCCAGTAGACCTGACGGCTTCTGGTGTTCTGCCTTTACCTTAGCACATGTAAGGCATCGACCTACGTACTCGGCTATGTCTTTCTTCATTCCCGACCATCAATAAAATCCCCATAAGTCTTGGTACATTTTATCAGTGCCCGGATGTAATGAGTACTTTGCCTTGTGTGCTTCATCAAAGATAAGCCTTCTCAATTCATCAGCGGCAGGAATCCATATACGATCCTGATAGTAGATGACTCCATCAGGCTTTGTTTCAAATTGTCTCAATGAAATACTGATCCAGATACGGCTTGCACACTCGGTTCATGAGGTCCATGAAAACCACGGGTGCATTCGTCAATCCAAAAGGCATCACCAAAACTCGTAATGCCCATATCTCATTCGGAATGCTGTCTCCGGCATATCTTTGTATTGTATTCGCAACTGATTTCTCCTAGTCTACTTATCTAGTTTAGCTCATGATTCCAGTACAGTTCTAACATTCATCCTTCCTAACATTCTATAACTGGGGTTCTCTATCTAAGTAACTCAATATCTATGAGGTCTAGGTGGAAAGTGACAGCTTACACACTAGCTTTGGCATTTTGAATTCCTATGGGCTTTTAGTGCTCTAATTAGATAAGGTTTTCTTCCTAATTACAGTAGTTAAACTGTAATTAAGAATCACCCTATCTTTATTTATTTACTTAGCGTTTAATTGACCTAAGGCTTCCTTATGTTACTATTCCTATCATGTTATTTGCACCGAGTTTGCATACGGTTTCCTTAGATTCAGTATTTCTAAAATCACAACGGAATATGCATTTGTAATTAACAACCAATAAATAATTTAACATAGCAGAATGAAATACGCATACCTATGGGGTTATTCCACCCCAAACATGCATCAGAAGTTGGTAAAGTAATCAGTTCCTTGGAAGGCGCATGATCTGATGAGGATACCCTCACGGGGCAGTCTCGTGCAATGTGTTCGAACATTCCGCACACATAGAAATCCTTGTTGTGTCGAGGAAGAGGGATATGTAGTGTTCCCAGGGTTCTGATTATGAGTTGGGGGATTATTGCAATCACGACTCCAGTGTCCTTTCCTCCCGCAGTTCAGGCAATGTTTGCACAGTTTGTTCTCAGCATGATGAAGACCGCACGTGGCACATAAAGGAAACTTGCCAGCATACTGTTTACATATTAATTCCATCGAAGATCTGCATTGATGATCCCAATGGCCCATCTTACCGCAATAAATGCATTGTCTGCATGGGTTTTCAGGATGGTGGTAATAGTGGCAGCTAGTGCAAAGAGGAGCTTTTCCAGCATACCCCTTATGAACCTCTGGCTCCGGAGCAACGGCCATTTGGCGAAGTGGAATGGCCCCCGTATAGATTACAGGGTCCCCTGATTTCTTAGAACGATACCGCTTTCGCTTCTTGCTTGTTTCACCTTGCACCAATTCTTCAGTTCCCGTGATTGTCTTCGGGTAACATCGAGTGTTCTTATCACTGTTCATGACATGAGTGATGATTCCTGGGAGAACCTTCATCAGTTGTTCAGTGACTAGGGTTGCGAGTGCAACGGCTGCCGGGTCAGTCTCTGGTGGAGGAGGAGGGGGTGATGTTTGTCGTCTTCGTGGCATCCTGATCCTAACAAAAGAGTTACTAATTAGTACTCATGATCAAATACAAAAAAAAAATATATGCAAATAATTTCTTAAGCCCTACTTTCTCTACATGAGGTCCCTAAGTTATAGTCTAGGCCAAACCATTTTAAGTATATGACCTATTATTCTCTATAATCTTGAGCTCTGATACCAATCTGTCACACCCGAGCCGGCGGGCCGGATCGTGTGTCCCATCGAGCGGAAGGTTCCCAGGGCGCGATATCGGAAGTGATAATCGTGATGATCAGATTGTTTACATAGCATCAATGTTAAGTATAACTAAAGCATCATGACATTAAACTAGAGTTTACAAAGTTAAATCACAATTGTCATCGTTTGATAATTTAACTAAGTAAATCTCACAAATGAATTATAAGTCTACTATCTTGTAACTGTACAAGATATCAAAAGTGATTCAAAGTAGTCAACAAAAGATGTGCTTCCCAAAAACTACTAGGTCCCCTAACTGGGCATCCTAGCATGCATTCCTGAAACCTTAGCTTACTCCTGTACATCACCTGAGAAAGCATGAAAGAAAACAAAGTCAACACAATTGTTGGTGAGTTCATATAGTTTAGTCTTTGAAAAATAGCTTTGCAAACCATTTCGGTAACAACCTTAACCTCATTAACATCACCTGTAATATCCAGCTCGGTATGCTTATATATAGGGCATACGACAAGGTCGAGCCTACAACCCGCCCAGACGCCATCCCACCACATACTAAAGCACATATGACATTGTTGTTAATGATAATTAAGCATTTTACCTACCATTCAATTTCATTTCAAAAGAATAGCCTATCACAAATCTTTTAGTAACAACCCTAACCTCATTAACATCACATGTATCATCCAACTCGGTATGCTTATCTATAGGGCATACGAAAGGGTCGAGCCTACAACCCGCCCAGACGCCATCCCACCACATACTAAGCCACATGGGACATTGTTGTTAATAATAATTAAGCGTTTTACCTATCTTCCAGTTTCATTTCCCATTTTATTTTCAAACATTTTGTTTAGAATTCTAAAAACATGTATACATTAGCATTTACCAATCTCTTCGGTAACAACTTTAACCTCATTGACATCACCTGTATTATCCAACTCGGTATGCTTATATATAGGGCATACGAAAGGGTCGAGCCTACAACCCGCCCAGACGCCATCCCACCACATACTAAGCCACATGGGACATTGTTGTTAATGATAATTAAGCGTGTTACCTACCACCCACTTCCATTTTAGAATTTGATTTCCACAATTTGAAATACCTCTGATTTCCTGAGTTCACCATGTCTACATGATTACCCAAAACACTTGTAGAAATATAATATTAAATGTTTAATTAAATTAATAATAAAGCATTTAAATACAACTAAGACATGATGATTGGGCCTTATTTGACTCAATCAATTAGACTTAGTTGTTTGTGGTTGTCCAAGTTGTACCCTCTCACACGTGGCCCATATAAGGCATGACCCACAATGAGTCTACCTGTATGTGTCGGGACTTTAATGATGCCCATATCAGTTTGACCCATTGGTCTACTGTACATGCCGAGACTTTAAGGATATCCTTTGATTCTTGATCTTCTTTGATTCTCTTGATTTTTTTTAATCGTTTAAGTTATGCCCATATAGCTTGACTACAAGAGTCTACTATTTATGACGGGACTTTCCGTGTGTTACACGTGGTCTTGATTTACATACAACTGACATCCACCTTAATTTAAGCAATTAATGATTTCATTAGATCTTAATGATTTCATTATTTCAATGATTCACACACGGTTATGATCTTCTTGATTCTGATCTTTTGAATTCCATGATTTCCACAATAATTATAGATTCCTGATTAGGATCCTTAGTTTACTGATCACACACTGGATTAGATTCCATTGCATTTGATCTTTAGCTTTAGTTCTGTTGATTTCACTTTGAATTTAGATTCTTGAATTTGAACTTGAGGGACTAAGGGTTTGTTTAGAGTTTAGAATTAAGGTATTACTCAAAAGAGTAATTAATTAACTTGTTAGTTAATTCTGTATAGCAATTACCTAGACAGGAGTCGAGGAGAATAAACAAGCATATATAATAAGCAAATAATAAATAAAAGCATTTACGTAAAACAATTTAAATAAAAAGGTTTACGCATACTTCTCAGCACCGCGTTTGAAAACAAAAATGTTTAGAAAAGGGGCAATGTACTCACCTGTGTTGTAGCTCTTATGTTTCAACCAAGAAAATAATGCGCGCTCGTTTGTTGTAAATTAAGTATCTTCAGCACCTGTGTTGATTTATTACGATTCGAATACTATAAGTATATATAGTTAACGTATATAGGGTTTAGGTCTCGGTGTGCGACTATGTGTCCTATATACTTGCTAATGTGTTACTAAGATTTTCTTTAATTATTCTATGTTACATACCCTCTATGAATCCCTTATCCGTTAGTTAATAACAACTTACTTTTAAATTTTTACGAAAATCGGGCAGAGTTTCCTTTGTTTTTAGTCCAAATCCAGACAATTTATATTGTCTATTTTACAACCAAATCCCAATCAGTTATAATAAAACTAACTTTCATAACTATATAAACTTTAAACAAAACCAATACCATTTATAAAAATATAACAATTAGCTATTAATTAAATTCATTCTATTTGAATATTCTCAATTGTTTAACCATGACATGAATTTTCTATGGATTGCATGTTGACAACATAAGGTCGAACAACCCATACTTAGTTTGTCTTATTGAATTCCGATTGATCTTACCTTGACGTTCTTTAGTTCTTTTGAAACCTATAGCCATGTAACAACCCTTTTTAACTTAACATAAATTATCATGTCTCTTTGTTTTGATTATTGAAATCTCAAGTGTTTTAATCCCGCTTGATGGTTAAAACATATGTTATGGGTCAAAAGAGTTTAGAAAGTCTTGGTGTTAGAAAAATCTTAATATCCATGGTTTTAAAAATCGGTTAACACCCAATCACCTAACTTAAACAAAGGTAACAAGAACCTAAACCACCATATCTGAATGTTCATATAGTTATTTTTGTTTGAAATTATGCATAAACACATACCACATAGCTGGTAGCTTGCAAAACATGTCAAAACCTAAGATTTCTTAAACTACCCAAAATCTGGAAATCGGGCAGTAGGCTGTCCCGACTTCTACAGGTCATAACTTGATCATAGGAACTCCAAATTGAGCAAACTAAAGCTTCATGATCAAGTTTGGGATGTTAGCTTTTTATCCATTATTTATAAGCTTTCTAATTCGTCCAAGTGAGTATTCAAACAGCTGGTATAAAATCAGTGTTCCATTCAGTACCTTCTGACTCAGGACACTGTTTTGACCAATTTAAAGTCCGAACCAATGAAACTTGTCTTGATGAAAGTTGTTCCTAACATATTGAACTAGTATGCTGGAAAGTTTCCTGAGTTAACTTGAACGTTTTCTATGTTAAAAATACAAAGGAACTGGCTGGGCAGAATCTGCCGATACCATCAGCATCGGCCAGCCCCTAGTGCAACCCTTATGTCATCGAAATTGCTATACACAGCCCCAAATCGAATTTAAACTGACCCAAACATCAATATAATGGAATCCTTAACATCCTAGTTTGTTTAGTACATATCCTAAGGGTTTTGCATCTCCAAAATGGACTGAACACCTGCTGTGTTCGGAACAGTGTTCCAGCAAGAAAAAAACTCACATTTTGTTCGGTTTTACCTGAAATCCGTTGTTCCAGTCACCCAGTCTTCAATATAGGATGTTACTTAGCTCCCCAAGTTGATTTAGTGCAGGTCCTAGAGGTTTAAAGGTCGAAAATTAGCTGCAAAGTTCAGTTGGGTCGAAGAAGAAGATGAATAGTACATGTTTCAGTAAATCAGTGATTTCTCACTCATTTCTACCTCGTTTTTGGCCATTCAAAGTTCTATTTCTTCGTCTCTTCACGATCTACGCGTTTCTTCGTCGTTTGGACACAAAAACACCCAATTTGGTGCAGATTTGAGAGAGATATGGATGTTTTAGTGAGAGGAAAGGTAGAGAGAGATGAACGGTTTTGGAGAGAGAGAAGGGTTTTTATGAAAATTCAAATGGAATTTAGTGTCTTTTTATGGTTTTAAAGGTTCATGTTTGTTCAGGTTAGTTAAGTTTCGCTCGGTTTCGCGCGTACGCGTCGGTTTCGGTTTCTCTCATAACGAAACATTACGATCCCTTAAAATAAAGTTTTCTAAATTATTTTAGGTGGTAATTCCTAATAAATTAACTAGATATCTTTCATTTATTTTTAGCATTTCAAAAACGTTTAATTTTATGGTTTAATCGAATTATACGGTTTTCGCGCGTATTCGTTCGGATCGTCACCCGTACGAATAAGACGACAACTATACTTTTCGATTTGGTTTTCTAATTTTTGGACATCGTTCTGAACGTTAAACTCACCGATATATTCGTGCGAATCATCACTCACACGAATACTCCGTTAGTTCAACATTCGCATTACGATATCCGTTATCGTTTGGTTTTGTACAATCTCACATACGTTTATACATAATAAAGTCCTAAATACAATTCGCATAATAGTTCTGTGTTGTCAGATTAGATTCTGACTGTTAAACCATAGTTCTGAGTTACGTTTCTGAAATGAATCCGAAGTAGTTCTATGATAAACATGAAATGATAATGACATACCATGAAATACGTAGAGTTTGCACCTGTTTACTGTTCATGTTACTGTTGCGATCATTTTCCGGTTACGTTTCCGGCACTGATGTTACATCCTTCCATCCCCGTTGTTGCCCATCCTGTAATCTTGATTCAATATGTAACAGATAACAATAATAATAACATATTATTGTGCAATGTCTAGGTATAGTGTCTAATGTTGAGCAATGGATATAGTTTATGTTTACTACATGCAAACCTAGTTCTCTATACCCAAGGGCTCTGATACCAGTCTGTCACACCCCAAATTCCCACGTGTGGCATTAGTCCACATGGGTGTGATGTGGCCAGAATCACAGCTCATGGTCATATATAGCAGCTCTATATGCGTTTCAAAATACAATGTTTGTCATAAACACAACCAAACATTTTATAAAATAAAGCAGCGGAAATACATAAGTTATGCAGCGGAAAATGATTTGCCAGACACTACATGTTTCATACATATAACATAAATAAAAATTGTTTGTTTAAATGACATGAAATCAATGCAAAAAATCCTATGCTCATTCCTGAAGTGCATTCATGTTTCATGTGCCTGTCAGTTACCTGAGAATACATGTTTAAGAAAAAAGTGTCAACACATAGGTTGGTGAATTCACAGGTTTCGATATACATATATAATAATCAAAAATGTTTGTCATGTGTCATGCTGTTTATCAAATGTTAGTCCCGAGCCCTAGGCTCCAAGTGTCAGTGCGTCACTACTGAACTAGACTTGTTAGTCATTGCCTCCGCCATGTCTCGTAATAACAATGGCACGATAGGTCAAGATTTCACATGTCCCAACCTCCAGTCAATATTGTGCCACGTGGGGTTTGTCACACCTAAACAGATCTATTCAAACTCACCTTGTTGTTTGTACATTAACTGTAAGACTTTGCGAGGGCTTGTTACGATTACAACACTTATGTTTGTCTAATAAACCAACATACACAATATGTTTGTACAAGTATAAATGTTTGACTCGATTCAAAAAGTATTCCCCCCCTATAAGAAAAGCTTGTAAAAGAGTTAAAGAGGGGTCGTAAACTCACCTTAGTGAAGTCAGAAAGTGATAGCGTAAGCTCTGGTACGCCGCAGGTGACTTGTTCACCGGTTACATATATCATATAGCTTACTTGAGTTCGTGTAAGTGACCGTGTTCGTGTTCGTTCTCGTTTTTGTGCTCAACAACCCTTGGTTCTTATGTTAGTCCATGTCGGTCCACATTGACCGTGCTTGTCCGTGTTTGATCGTGGTTGACCGTGTTTGGCAGTGTCAAGTCAACGACCTGTTGGTGAACCGTGTGTTGGTGGTAACTTGTGTAACATTCTTGTTTGTGCTCATTATGTGCAAAATACACAGTTTGTGTTTATGGAAAACTTACTATTTATAGTAAGTTTCCATTTTTAGAAAGTCCACAACACTTATTGTTTTAAAGATTTTAGCATGCTCATTAGTCCTACGTGATCATGTTAACACATAGCACGTTGTCATATGCGATCCAATAATAACATAGCTCCTTTTTAATCATTAAAGTTTCCTAATATGGAAATTTTCTAGTTTTGGCATGTTTGACATCAATAGTCACAATATCTATTACACAATAGTCATATTACATCATGATAGACCATTTAGCATATACAAGTCATGTATTGAGATTCCTAGTTCATGAATTCTAATAACAAAGTTTCTAAAATTAGTAGGTTTTCATATAAAGCACTATTAACCAAGTTAAGGCATAATAGTTGTTAATAACATCATTAGTGACAATAACACATCATTTTAACTACATAATTCACCTAATATCATCTTTTAGCAAGTTCTTGCGAAATAAAGTTGCTATAAATAGTAACTATGTTACTTAAGCCATTTAAGACCATTTTACGCATAACAAATCATAAAATGCATCCATATATCATCAAATATCATTTACCAATATTCAAAATCATTCAAAGAACCATAGATCATGTATGCATGTAGGTATTCATGAACATCTCCTAGGTTCATGACCCCAAATCATACTTTCAACAATAAAACACATCATAGATCATCATAAATCATCATAGTTGGTCAAAATCAGTAGAAATAGCATCAAACCCAGATCTAAAAGTCATGCATGTGTAGATCTAGTGTGTGCATACAAGCTTTGAGCCTTGCATGTGGGTCTTTGAGTGTTATATGTGCAATATAACTATGGGATTGCCTTCCAATGCTCCAAAGATGTTAAGATGGTTGATCAAAAGCTCCCTAAGCTTCTGGGATCCCTCTCCTAATCGTCTAGATGATGGTGATGGTGGTGAAAAGCTCCAATAATGGCTTCCTTCAATGTCTCCAAGCTTGAATCCTCAACCCAAGCTCCAACTATGGTGTTAATGGGGGTTCTTTGAGAGTTTTAGAGGTGTTTGTAGGTGTTTTGCTGCAGATAAACTCGAATGGTGGCATCTAGAACCGGTTATGATGAGTGTTATAGGATTGCAATGATGTTTGTGGCAACCAAGAAGATTTTCTGCGATCCTGGCTAGGAGGCGCATCGCCTGACGTGCAACACGGGCGCCAGGCGTAGCGCGGATGGCCCTTATCCGTCCTGGTTTTTGCTCGTCTCGCACGCATCGCTAGAGGTTAGAGGTTGATTCCAGGCGTAGCGCCTGGGCCTCCGGATGAGCCTAATAGGCCCAATTTCAGTGTTTGAGTTCGTTTTCGCTCGTTTCTCGACTGTAACACGTTGTTTTAGCATCGTTTGAACTCTAATCGTCAATTATTAGTCATAGTTGACCTGTGAAGTGTTCTTGTACTTAATTGTTGTGACGTTCACCAACGTTCGTGACTTCTGATGCGTGTGTGCGATTTTCCAATAATTACTCGAATTATCCTGTTGTGTGACTGTGTTTGTACTGTCAAGCCACGTCTCGCACTAAATTAAACTAATTCTAGTGCCACATATAAAAATGCTAATTAAATAAAAATTTAATTAAATGGGTTGAACTGCTAAATGATTATGACTGTGAAATTCACTACCATCCTGGCAAAGCGAATGTAGTAGCACATGTGCTTAGTCGCAAGAGTCATGTTCAAATCCATAGTGAATCTCTACAATGATATTCTGGTAACCCAACAAACCTCATTGGCTCAAGGCAGCCTGCATGATGAGATGTCTTGTCGCGCTGAATGCAATTGGAAGCAAAGGATGATGATTTGATGTATTATTTAAATCGGTTGTGGATACCAAACAGAGATGATCTTAGGATGATGATTATGAATGAAGCACATAAGTCTCGTTACTCAATCCATCCAGGTGGTGACAAAATGTACCAAGACCTTAGAGTCTTGTACTGGTGGCCTGGAATGAAGAAGGATATAGCTGAGTATGTGGCCGAATGCCTTAACTTTACAAAATTCAAGGCTAAACACCAGTGACCTTCAGGATTGTGTGTGCAACCGGAAATACCCATGTGGAAGTGGGAGAATATCTCTATAGATTTTATAACCAAACTCCCATGAAACGCAAGTGGTCACAATAGTATATGGGTGATAATAGATCGGTTAACTAAATCGGCTCATTTCCTACTGATACGCGAAACATACCCTGTGCAGAAATTAGCTCGTTTCTAAGTATATGAGATTGTTAGCCAACATGGGATTCCTTTAAGTATAATATCGGATCATGATGCTCGTTTCACGGCACGATTTTGGGAATCATTGCATGAAGCTTTTGGAACACGATTGAATCTTAGCACGACTTATCATCCTCAAACAGATGGAGAGACAGAGTGGACGATTCAGACACTAGAAGATATGCTAAGAGCTTGTGTCATCGATTTGAATGGCAATTGGGAAAGCCATTTACCATTAGTTGAGTTCTCGTATGGCAAAAGTTATCACGCGAGCATTGGTATGGCGCCATTTGAGACTCTTTATGGTAGAAAATGTCGGTCACCTATTTGTTGGACCGAGTTCGGTGAATCGTATATCATAGGTCCCGATATCATTCAAGAAATGACTGACAAGATTCACCAGATCTGCGACAATTTGTTAGTTGCTCGCATTCGACAAAAGAGCTACGCGGATAAACGCCGTTAACCTTTAGAGATCACAGTTCCCGAGATCATTCAAGAAATGACTGACAAGATTCACCAGATCCGCGACAATTTGTTAGTTGCTCGCATTCGACAAAAGAGCTAAGCGGATAAACGCCGTTAACCTTTAGAGTTTCAAGTTGATGATATGGTATTACTTAAGGTCTCACCATGGAAGGGAGTTGTACGTTTCAGGAAGAAAGGTAAGCTTGATCCACGTTACGTTGGCCCTTTTAAGATTCTTGAAGGAATTGGGAAGGTTACCTGCAAGTTGAAACTGCCTCCTGAACTCAGTAATGTGCATCCAACCTTCCACGTGTCCAATTTGAAGAAATGCTTAGCAGATCAGGATCTTCAGGTACCACTCGATGATATTCACATCGATGATACTATGCACTTTGTTGAAAAACCAGTCGAGATGATGGACCGTGATGTTAAGAAACTCAAGCGCAGCTGGATCCCTATGGTCAAAGTACGATGGGAGTCGAAGCGTGGTCTCGAGTTCACCTGGGAACGAGAAGATTAGATGAAACTTAAGTATCCACACTTATTTACTATAGTTGCTCCAAATTGAATTTCGGGATGAAATTCCCTCAACTAGGAGGGACTGTAACATCACTGTATTTCAAGTACTTATTATTGCACATACATTATATTGATAGAACACATTATGATGATTGAATGCTTTGGTTCTGACTGATGAAATTCCCTCAACTAGGGGGGACTGTAACTACACGAACTCAGTTAACAACTCATATTTTTAAAAAATAATCAAATAAGGAATTATAGCTCAAACATATTGTTAAATCTTAATTGTAGTATTCGAGTAAAGTTTCTTTTCTTATGCACGCTTATTGAAGAACTAAGCAAACCGCTTAGTCAATGTGAGTTCTCATAACCCTCTTTTTAAATCTTTTACTTTTAAAACTCGAGGGTGGAACATGTATACCAAAACTATTATGATTTGGATATAACATGTGTGAAACTAGGATTATCATTGAGATTCTATTGATGAGGTATTATCACAACTTCTGTGAGTCATTGTTGATTGAGTTCACTTCGGTCCTCCGTGATGATTGAATTGCCGTTGATTGAGTTGACTTCGGCCCTCCTTGGTGATTCCACTGTTGATTGAGTTGAATGCGGTCTTCTGTAGTGTACAGTATTGACACTTATGCATATTGGGATATAGTTAATTGAGTTGACTACGGTCCTCCGCGATGATTCCTCTTACTGTTGATTGAGTTGACTAAGGTCCTTCGTAGTACATTTAGATAAACTTATTATGGTGAATGGTGGTTATTGATTTATTGTGTTTGGTTGAGATTGATTGAATGTATTTGGATTACTTTTGATTACTTGGATTATTTGATCTTGTGTGTTTGTTTGTGTGTAGACACATGATGATTATGTAACAGGTTCACACGTGTTATTCTTAAAACCTATTTATTAATATTTTTTTGGAGTAAGTAAAACTTATGATTACTCACCAACTACGTATGTAGTTGACACTTGATTTCCTAAATGTTTCAGGGAATGAGGAGAAGTAGGTAGAAAAGGATAGCTCTACATCTTTTGGAATATCATCACTTAGGGCCTCGGACTTAGCTAAATTAACTGGATCTTTGAAGACTAGGCTTTAAATAATTTAGCTATATCTTTTGTGTAATTTATTGTATTTGAATCATGACGAACATAATTTTTGTGTAATCACTTTAATAGAATTAAATGATATGTGATGATACATTTAGATGCCCACGAGCTTATGAACAATCTAAACATCTCTCGTGGCATCCCGACATTTCCACCATCGGTCGGGGTGTTCCAACCGTGGTTGACCGTGTCAAAGTCAACAACCCGTTGTTGACCGTCTCGATTCCACAACCCGTTGGTGAACACTGTGTTTGTTAGAGTTCATTTATCATTCACAGTAAACACGTAAGTCACATTAATGGACAACTTTTTATTTATAGTAACTTTCCATTTTTAGTAAGTTTCAACTTAACACATTTTAATAGTTCTAGCATGCTCGCTAAGCCTAAGTGATCAAGTTAACATTTAACACGTTGTCAGATACGATCAAATAAGCACATAAACCGTTTTTAGTAATTAATGTTACTAAAAATATAAAGTTTCCATATTTGTCGTGTTTAGCATAGAAAGTCATACAATACTTTACCTAGCATCATATTATAGCATTTTAAGTCATTTATCATCAATCAAACGAGACCTATGATCCTATTTCATGAAAACCTCAATTAAAGTTTCTATAAATAGAAACATATGACTAACATTATCCGGTCAATACATCTAACACATGAATCATGCTAGTATCATCATTACTAACTACAATACATCTCTTGAACATGTTCATTTTACTAAATCATTACCCTATGCATTTTTTGCACAAATAAAGTTACTATTTATAGTAACTATCCCAAACATCATCATTTCAACAATACTAATAAATCTCCTATACAAATATCGTCATTATTTACCACAAATCATCATTTAAATATGTTTATATCATCAATCTCACCATCCAGCATAATTTATTGTCACAAAAGTTACTATTTTTAGCAATATTGCACAAATCTATATCAAATGACCGCATATTACTACCAAACCTGTTGTAACCATTCCAATAAATCAAATAATCAGTCATACATAATCAAAATCAGCCACAACTTCATAGATTTGCACATGCATATTACATAGAAGTCACCATCAATAGCCATAATCATAAATAATACAACAATGGCTCCAATATTCTTAATAGCTCAGTATTATAACTCAAATAGATCATCTAGATGATAAAACATAGGTTTATATAAGAAAGAATTCGTGCATGTGGTGTTTAAGAGCTTTCATGTGGATTTTATGGTTTGCATGTTTATGTATTGGTGTTGAAAGTGCAAAAGAACATATGAATCTACCTCACAAGGCTTGAAGGTGTTGAAGTTCAGCTAAGACAGTAGCTCAACAGCTCTGTTGATGGCTAAGGAGGATCAAATCGATAGGTAGTGATGAGAACAAGCTTCAACAATACTTCCTTCAATGTTCCAAAGCTTCAAGACCTCCAATGAGCTCAAGATTGGCATTGGTAGGTTTCCAGAGATGAAAACAGGAGGTTTAGAAAGGGTATGGTCGAGTTGGTTGCTTCTGAAGTCGGAGGTAATGAGTAGAGATGGCAAAAATGATTTTTGTGTGGATTTATAAAGATTTCATCGATTTTGGAGCTTCGCGTACCGCCAAGAGTGCCCCTTTGGGGTCTTGGCGTACCGCGATGAATATTATAATTAGATTTCCTCCCGAAACACAGCGCATACCACCAAGTTAGAAGATGATCGGTCTTCGCGTACCGCCAAGGCTCAATCCAGGGCCCTTGGCGTACCGCGAAGCCGGCCGGTTGAGCCCAATTAGCCCAATTTCAGTCGTTTGATTCGATTTTTGCCCGTTTCTCATTTGTAACACGTCATTTATCGATGTTGGAACTTAATTTGCTCGATGTTTGATCAATTGTGAACAAATTAGTGTTCAATTATTCGTTTTGTTCAACGTTCACCAACGTTCGTGAATTATTCGACATGTGTGTGCTTTCTTCGATAATTCACCGAATTATCGTGTTGGCGACTGTGTTTGTACTAACATGTAACGTGTCACACTAAATTAAACTAATTCTAGTGCCACGTATGCAAATGTTAATTAAATAAACATTTAATTAAATTAAAAGCTGACCTGGAAATTACGAGGTGTCACATAAGAGAATCATCCTCGGTTATAATTATGACTATTATCAAATTTCTAATTTTGGTAATATATCTTAAGAGTCAAGATTAAGGATTCAAGATTAGGTCATGGGACCACTTTCTAAGCTCACGTTTTAACTTAAGATGTTTGTCATACACTAGGTTTGTGCGTATGTGATTAGCCTTACCCACAAGGACTTGGTGAACCTACTACTTCAGGATTTACAAACCGGTAAAATGATTCAGGTAACTCTTGACCTCCTCTTTTTACTTAATTGTTTTGGGGATGTATCCAAGCTCTTTTATTAGGATTTTATTTAAAGGACTTTTATGTGTGTTGCTGTAAGATAAACTGTACCTTTTAGCTAGCATTACATATACTTAGGTACATCAGGTTATGGATGTTGGTTAGAGGCAAATAATCAAGGCAGGAGGAAGAGGTGGGTCGCTGTAACTGTAAGACCTACTTACAACTACCTCGGGGCATATACGCGTTCAGACATATCCGTGAGAATTAAAGATACCTTGCTCTAGAAGCTAAGGATAAGGATAAGGATTCAGGAAGGGGTCGGGTATTCGACTCCGGCATACAGGCCATTCCCTATGGGGACAAGGGATTTCCCAGCGACTGTTCACTACGGTGGAGTTGCTGCGGTTAATGTCACAGATAGGATTTGGTGTAGCACTATAGTGGACCCCATGTGTGTCATTCAACACTGGATCTGCACCAGTGGCTCTAGAGTAGTGTATATGTTAACAAACACCGCGTTAGGATCATTGACGAACGAGTACTTGACGTTATGACACTTGATTTGACAACCAGTTTACATGCAAATGCAAATATGATTTGATTATTATTTTAAATGTCACCAGTCATGACTCACCAACTATGTATATAGTTGACTTGTTTTAGCTCGTGATATAGGTAATACAGGAACAAGGAAATGAAGGGATTTAAGACGGATGCTAACAAGAAGCAGAAGACTAACTTTTGAAACCCGCATGTATGATATGGCTAAGGATTTTGTTAAACCATGAAAATTAAATATTTAAAAATGTTTTGAAAATTCTTCACTGTAAGCACATTAATTGTGCATGTATTACTATGTTTTTGAAAGTTTAAATCTATCTATATTTTTGTGGTCTATTAAGTCTTTCGCTTTATATGACTGGTTAAGAATGGTATGACGTGACACCCCTTGGATGGGGGTGTTACAGTTTTGAAACTTGAATTGATATGTCATCGACACCATTCTTCCTCATCTGGTATTTAATTGAAAGAAAGATAGTTTCTCTTTATCTTCCATCAATGATCAACATAGTGAAACATTTTGAGATCGCAAATCATACATTTCATATTGCTTGTAAACATCCTGTATAAGTCTTCACGTTCACACGAACATCAAGAACTATATATGTAAATTTTTTTTTGCCTGTATAGTTCTTAATCTTTCAAACTATACCAACCATATATCCCTTAATGGTACATATAATAATGTTTATGTTGTTGTTAATGTGGAATTTATGGGGAGGACATCATTGGAAGGTCCGTCACACCATCATTGTCCTAGTTCTCCGAGGTCATCTAGATCAAAGCATACCTGAATGGGTCAATTTATTAATAGTGAGATTGAGACCCCAAGGAAGAATGATTGGGATGAGCTACAGATCCTTGGGAAGCATCATTGAGCAATTGTTATTTTTGGTGTTCACAAACCATAGAGACGAATCATTGATCATGGTTACACATTGAATTATTGATAGATTACATTCGAGTTTTTTTCGACATTTTATATTGTTTCTCCTTAGGTGATTAGTCGACAAAGACATCATACAATTTGGGTTGTGTGGTGCCTTGCTGTTGGTAATCAGACTTGTAATATGAAGAACAATAATGAATTTTGAGAATAAAACTTGCAGAGAAAAATATGTTCTTTCAATTCATACAAGTCTGATTACCAACAATTGGTATCAGAGCAAGCAATCGATTCAAAGGAGGCAAGAATTAATCGATTCAAGGAAGAGAGCAGAAATCAGTTTGTGTGGGATCAATCAAATCTGAAAGAAAGTAGAAGAAATTTGATCATTGAAAGGAGGTGACCAATTTAATTTCGTATTGGCTTTTCAAGTTTACATCAATTTATTGAACAGAGCAAGGCAAATCGATGGCAACAACGCCAAATCCAGGAAGAAGTAGACACAAATAGAATAAAAATTCTAGTTCTATGCGATCGTTGATGTAAAAAAGTGGAGCACAACCGTGTTTTGAATAAATTGAAAAAGCGATTAATTCAGAACCAAGCATCAAAATATAATGTCGTCGTCAGGATTAATGGTTAAAGTAAAATCCAACTTTGGAAGTTTGAAGCCATACAAATTTAATCAAACCGAAGGAACATGTTGCAATATTTCAGAAACTAAGGAATCAATTAGAACAAAAGTATTGTGAAAAAGTTTGCAAGTCTGTCTTTTTGTTAATTTTCTTCGACAGAAGTCATTATTGTTCTTCATATTACAAGTTTGATTACCAACACTTGCGTCGGATGTCCCTTTTTGAGTTTGGCATGATCTTAGGGTTATACGTGGAGGCCAAGACAAGGACAAATCTTTTTGAATTAGCGCACCGTAAGTATTTTTTGAATATACATGATGGCCATAGATTAATGATGCACCTAGGATAAGGTTTGCAACATGTGAGGTCCTTTACATGGATATATACATAAGAGGATGACCGAATAGGTCACGTGACAATGACAACTATGCACATTGTTACACATATGCCTATCATTGGTTTCCATTTTACATTACAAGGAGTAGTTTCTCGAATGCCGTAACGGTTTGAGCAATATGAGATTAATGAAATTAAGGATCAACAATTATGATTAGCCTCTAGCCCTGTAGCAGCGAGTCGCTACTATGAGGCTCTACTACTACCTTATCGAGCAAATCAAGTTTTTATGAGAGTTATTTTGGTCATTTCACCTTAATTAGTATATATATATTTTTTGGAAATTAGCTTTAATAAACAAACTTACTACAAAACTGAAAGCAAAAATCACAAACTTGTTACATTTAAACTATAGAACATAAAAATGTTAATTTGCCTAAACCACAAGGATTATGTGTGTAATTAACTCAACAAAAGTAAAATAAAAGTAAATATCAAAAACAATTAAAAGAAATGATTATCATTAACGTGACTTTTACTTTTTTTTTTCCAGTATATATTAAAATAGAAGGTATTTGGGTTTGAAGAAAAAACTAACTTAAAATTATATGTCATATATTTTTTTTAAATAACAAACACACACCTCTTATAAACTTCACGAATTGTAATTATTTGATTTTTTTATTTCTCATCATTTTCCCATTTTACTAGGAAAATTAAGGCAAATCTAATCTAAAAACATAATTAATTTATTAACAATCTAATGAGATCCACATGATATAAGAAAAGATTTAATTACATTGTTATATTTTTCTTAGACCTTTCTTTCCCCCACCCCTAAAACCCTTTCCTTGTCTCTTCAAGTAAAGAAAAAAAAATACCGCCATCACCACATCCACCACTATACTCACTTTCGGGTCTCTCTTCCCACATTTGCTACCAACGGTCGTAACTATCATTGCAACCTTAAATCGTCATATCCTAGTGATGGATGTCCTCTCTTTAAATAATAAGATATTGTTATATCAAAGCCGTTTTAATGAGAAATAAAGTAGATAGATGGAAGAAAACATACATGTTGGGTAGGTAGGTAGGAAGACAAGGATTAGTAGTGACTTTGGGTGCTGAATGAGTCGGGTCGACAGGTTTCGGGTTCAACCTAACCTAACCTGAACCTAAAAAATTTACACAAACCTGAACCTGAACCTAACAATCATGCTAAAAGCACAAATACGAACCCAACTTTAATTTTTACTTGACTCGAATCCGGCCTGATTGACCTGATATATACATATATTACTTTTCACATTGTACTACAAAATCATAAATCATCATCAAAATGCATTATATAATAAAAAGATCGTAACTAAAATACACCGGGTTTTGTAAATAAATCAGTCCAAATTAAAACAAAAGCATTGTCAATCAAAATATGTTAGTTTTTAAACATTGTTTCATAATCTATTTCATATTCACACTTTTTTCGCATTAAAAAAAATAATATCTTGAATAATATCATTTATTTATCATTATTTTTTTTATTTTGTTGGTAATCATAAAATCAAAATATAAATATATTAAAATTTAACATTGAATACCATGATAAAAATTATATGTTTTTTTTTCAAAATAAATGGGTCAACCAGCCTACTTGATGTGTTTGACCTGAACGTGACCCGTTTATATAATCAGGTTAGCACATGTTCGACTTAAAAAAGACCAAACATGTTTAGCTAATACTCTAACAAAAAAATCCGTGTTAGGCTAGTGTCGTGTTGAAAATTCGCGCCTCTAAGTATAGTAGTGTATGGCCTATAATTATTGTTTTTGTTTTAGTTCCTTATTATTAATATATTGTTTCTTATAAGGTGGGTATTTTGATCAAATAACAAAAATTTAAAAGAAAAATAGATCATATTTTAATGTTAAAGATTAAAATGTCAACAATTTTTACATTATCATGAGCAAGTGATTAAAAACTAAAAATCATTTTGGCGCAATTTGTAAATAGAAAATATATGCATATGTGTTTGAAAAGAGATGGATAAACAGGAGTAAGACACGTTGCAATTGAAGTAGTCACTTTTGTCCTTCAAAAAAGATTCAAGTGTGAAATATATGGAGTACAATTTTGTACTTGGAGACATAAAAATCCAACCTTTGATATTCCCATCTGGCTAAGTATCATGCTTGTAGTTAAAAAGAAAAGATGATGTACCTATGCGTACCTATTGGTGCTTTGCATCCTTTGCAAGCAGGACGAATGTATCTCTTTTATTTTATTTTATTTTATTTTATTTTAAGACGTAAATTTCATTATAAATCAAGTGATCAATCAAAATACTAGAAAAAAAAAAATACATACATCAATTGACACCAATAAAGTAGACTCCTACAACTTAATCAATAGAAGGACAAATCAAGTATCTTGTTGACATGAGGGTTAGAGATTTTGAATACTTATTATTTTATAAATGAATTTTACATACATACATTCATGCATGCATATATTCGTATTGACGGGACAAGATACAAAGTAAACAACGTTTGGGAACCCTACAAAGTAGTATTTGCGGGAGGAGAAATGCTTCTCTTTTTAAACGAGGCAATTTGTCTATCACGCCAAGGGTAGTAGGGTTTTAGTAGAAAGGGATCATTTAAGAAGAAATTTGGGTATATTATCACCCTTTTATTAGTATGATAGTCACTTGATGTGGAAGATGATGCCAATTTTTTTTATTTTTTTATTTTTTTTATATAAATCAAGAATACTAATCATCATATTATTCCTATTTTCCTGTACTTGCTAGGTGATTAATGCCTTATTACACTTTTTTTACTAATAGTCTCGTAGGTCACATGACGTAAACATGACAGTTTGATTAAGTCTCCTTTAAATAATCATTCACATAACCTATTAGCCAGCGACTTATATGTTTGTGATTGTTATAGCAAAGAATATATCAATCTTACGCGATTGTTGCAAAGGGTTGTGTGATTATATTACGACTTTGACTACAATAATTATAATATATAGGAATAACTTCTCTTTTGCTTCATGTGTTTTGATAGTTTTAATCATTTTGCTCTAAACTTTTCAAAATGGTCATTATGCTCACTATGGTTTGATAGTTTAACCATTTTGCTCCAGACTTTCCAATATCTCCATTATTCTCTATTTTTTTGAAACCACATGGAGCAAAAATGTTATAACTCTCAAACCACATGGAGCAAAATGGTTAGACTGTCAAACCATGGTGAACATAATTATCATTTTGAAAAGCTTGGAGCAAAAGATTTAAAACTGTCAAACCATATGAAATAAAAGAGAAGTTTTTCCTAATATATACGATCACCTCCTTTGTATGGTGATTATATTCAAAAGCTAAATTATAGATGACTTAATTCCTAAAAATGATTATCAAGAAACACTACAAGAAAATTTTTTAGATACGTCGCTCCTTTCTTGACTACATAAAGTTGTTGGTATAGACAACTTTCCACGAAGACAGGTCTTCGGTTTAACATGTGTTTTTATGATAAGTACTCAAGTCATGTGAGTGTCACATACTCACATAGGTGATATTGTACCATTATTTTATTACACTCACGCGAGAACAACATGAGAGGCATATGATGTATGAGTGCTCACACCCTTCTAATTCCCTTTCATTTTATTCGATTTATATTAATTTAAATTTAACATAACCTTAATCGATACTACTATATAATACATATTAGAAGGACAAAATAGTAATTTGTTTAAATCTCTTAAACTAAGAGTTTTACAACTCTTATGACATATGATACAACTTTTTAATTCTAATCTAAATGTTTGTTTGTGTTTTCACTTTGTCTCACATTGGTAGCTTTTTAGAATTTAAGTGAGATATAGTGATTATAAAAGAAAACCCTTCAAATCAAATGAATCACTTCTTGACATTTTTGGTGCATTTGACCTTTTATGTCAGTAGTTAAAGTCACTTTTAGTTAAGTATCAAGTTAAAAAAAGAATGTTTTTGTTATGGTTATGACTCAAGAACGAACCATGCAAACCTTTAAAGCATCCAACTGAAGTGTTGTGTGTTCCGCTGCAACTCGCGGGTACTAGACTAGTATTTTAAATATATAGTGGACATTGCATATAAAATCAAAAAACTTATAACAAAAAAGCATAAATAAATTTTAACAGAACTAAATTTAAAGAATACTATATTTGTTTCTATTCTTCGTTTTCTTCTCGTCTTCTCATTCATAAATTACATTCGGGTCCATTGTTGGATCGGTTTATGTAACTTACACAACACTTTCACAAGTTATCTTCTACGAAGCTTATAGATGCAGAAATTCTATCAAATTGATTTGCAAAACAGATTGAAACAAAATGCAGAAATCAATTATAAATTCAATGTCAAAGTATATTGCATTCAACTGTTGAGTTTACAAGTCTTAGCTCAAGCACTCACTCGTGTCTTGCTAACTAACAAGTGAAGGATTATATATACTAAGACCTACAGCTGTATCCTCGTAGGGATACATGGCTGGACAAAACACTAGAAACAAACGTATGCTAAATCTAGTATCTGTTATGGTCTTGACAGGCCAAGCCATATTAATTACAATCAATACAAAGGACTCCATTGACTTTTACAATAAATACTTAAACAACAAAACGCATTAACTGCTTAGTATCTTTGTAGTTCTGACAATCTTCTTTGTTGCTGACTAACATCGCAATGTTTTCTCTGTTGGTCTGAGTGTGAGAAAGCAGCTCTGATTATTTCTATAAGTATCCAGAATCTTTTTCAGAGAGAAAGTCTTCGGAAGTCTTTGTCTTGGGAACCACTGATGATCGGAACTGCTGATGATCGATCAGAAGCACTGATCGATTTGAACCTCTAAGTACTGAAGAGGGATCCGAAAGCTTTCAGTGGAAGAGAATTATCCTTCGGAAGAAATGGTTCTTCCGAAGATTAATTCTTATCTTTCAGCGGTTGTATGTCTTCTGAAAGTCCACGACTTGATCCAGAGATGTTTTGGTGCGCATCAGCCTCAATGGTCCTTACAGTCTCCCCTTAGGCTGATGCTACCAAAACTTATGTCCTTCATTTATTAAGTTTCTCAGCTCTTCTCTGGACAAGTATTGTTGCGAGACCTCCTTCGAAGTCGTTATCTAGATTGAGTAGAG